>JAJEKV010000345.1:0-296330 GCA_021234155.1 Isoetes taiwanensis | reverse complement strand
TTGATTTTTTATAATCAAAAGCTTTTCATATTTTCCTTACCTACTTTTGCACGCTTTCTTAACGCTTTTAAGGAGCTTTGAAATAAATTTTTGAAGTCTACACTAATGCACAAAATCCGCAGGATCAAATATGGAAACCATCGATGGATAACCCTGGAACTAATAATACTAAAAGATTTAGGCCACAAAACCTAGTAATAAATATTGTTTATTGATAGAGAGTTTGTATTCTTCCTAAGGACCGCTAATGCTCTTAGGTACAGTAAATGTTATTGATTTATCAAGATCATGCCTTTTGTTCTTTTCTTTACTTGTTTTGTACGGTTCAAATATGATTTTTCCGTGTATACTATCTCAATAAATTTCTTTAAACAAGGAAGATGCATATCACCAAAAGTCACTGTAAATTGTTATTATAAAATTAAGGCTGGAGAAAGAATACCTAATAAGAAGAAAGAATTAGAAACTGCTACATATACGCCGCCCCTTCCTATGAATGATGACCTGGTCCTGATGGACGAGCATTATCCCATTATTTCAAAGGCCCTTTTGATCATATATGTAATGCCATAAAGACGTTATGATTGCAACTACAGATTTTAGGAAAATGTAAGTGCTATTAAAGAAGTAGAATAAGTTCCATAAAGATATGCATCTACCTTTTGCGTAAACTGTACAATCCAATACCCGCTTTGATCTCGATTCCGGATCGCTGGATTCGGATCGTACGCCTCACGCTGTTTGGGGTATATCCATGGTGCACAGTGGCTCGGGAATTATGGCGTAATCCATCCCACGACAGCCGTTTTTTATCCCCGACACATCCGGAGAACCTACTTCGGCCACCGCTACTTGGAGCATTATATCCTACTGCACATGGCTTTGGTGAATTATATGTAATAGATCTACGGTCTATATTATTCTGGATTCTGATCGTATCTCCGGCCGCTGCTCCTCAAACCCCCATTCTAATCAATAGATCAAGCATTAATTTGCCAAAAATAAATTATACTTCAAATATACTTAAAGGTGATGATTTTAATTAAGATAAAATAGTATGTCATCGAGGCCTAGAAGGTCCTGGAAGGCTCTAGAAAGCTTTTTAGAATCTTCTTGTAAGATAGTTCATAGGAATACAAAGTTCCATGTAATATTTTGTAAAAGTTCCAAAAAGGTTTAGTATTATATGAGAATCTAGGAGAATCTGGGAGAATTCTTTCTAGAAAAAGTTCCGTAATTTTGCAGAAAGGGAATCTAAGGGAAATCCTCTAGAAAGTTTCGGGGATTGTTTTGGCAAGTTCAGAACGTTCAAGAAAGTTTTAGAATATATGAAAATTTACTGAAGGTAAGGGAATCTAAGGAAAGTGCTAAAACACCTTAAAGTTCTAGGATGTTCTAAAGTTTCGCAATGTTGAAAGTCCTAAAATGTTCTTAGAAAAGTTCTAGAATGTAAAAGAATCTAGGAGAATCTAAGGAATTCCAAGAAATCTAAGGCAGAATCTAGGCAAATATTCATGTGTCTAAGGGAACCTCTTTAAAAATCTAGGAAATCATATGGATTGATGAAGTCTTAGAGTATCTAGGAATCTTCATAGAATCTATTAAAACCCTCTATATAATATAAGGGGAACCCAGGCAATCATGCAAAAACCAAGGGAGTCTAAGGAATCTAAAAGGAATCTAAGAGAATCTTCTTACAAATTATGACAAAATTGGGGAATCTTAGTTCTAGGTAGTCTGTAAAGATATTCTAGAATGTTCTTTGATTACACCAAATATCGTAGACAATCGTGGGCAAGCACCTATAAATAGAAAGTTTTTTAAATATAATGTAAGCATCCACTCTTGTTCTTAAATACCAATCAAACAAATTTTGCGTGATTTTGAATTCGAAGTGATAAAGCGAAGGCGTAATTAAAACAAATCTAATGCCCCTCAAATATATATAGTACAATATTCGTAAGATAATTTCAAGGAATACAATAATCCTGGCTACCCAAATTGGGATCATGAACAACAAAGAACCTCTACAAAAGTTTTGCTTTTATGTTAAGTAGCAATGAGAACTCTGACTTGCTTTAACACCCCACTATACTCAAGAACTTTGCATAAGCTTCAGTCATTTCTCTTTGGTGACAATCGTTCTCGCCGCAGCAGTATGGAGGATCAGAAAAAATCGCTACTTCTAGATTTATGCTCCGTGATCCCCGAGATCGCTTCAATGAGTTCAATTTATTGAAGGTGAATGCTTCAACATGGCCGCATATGAATCATTGTGGTAAAATTTGTATATAAGTCCAATGTTTTAGGAGCCTATTATAATGTTACAATATAAACTGCTACATATTTAACAATGCAAAAGGAACCAATTTTTAGCAAGACTTTGCAAATAAATAAAGAAATTACTGCAAAATATATAGAGGTATGCTTTTCAATGTAATACAAAGTCCATTAATATCTCCATAAAGCCATTCTTAAACTACATGCTCCATTACTTATAAAGCATCAATTTATCTTTCTATAGTTATAATGCTAGAGTCCTTGTAGTTCGGGATTCTTGCATGCCACCTTTAGAATTCAGAGGAAGAGACATTCAAGGGAACAGCTTGGGTTTACATTCATGACACATAAGGTGATCTAAAACAAACGGGACCATGTAAATGGTATATCCTTTTTGATGTACTATGACAATGAATCGACTCGGCACTTTTACTTAAAGAACAAATTTGTTCCCTCGTGTTTCTAAAAAGAAACATGCATAAAAATCTAGAATTGAGACAAAAGAACTTACAAAATATAGAGGAATAACTCACCTACATAAAGAATTATGCAAAGCATGCCCTACCGTAACCTGCTACTTGCATGATCTGGACCTATTTTATAAAGAAAGACTAAAAGCAAACATGGGAGGAATGTTAATTCAATGTATGACTTGTTACCTTATATTGTTTAGGCTCCTTGCAACGATCCGCCAGTCTAGCACTTTGTAACATGTCCGAGAAATAAAAAATTCCATCATTTTTGCTTTAGATGCCATAAGATCTAATGCTTTCACACAAACTTTAGTTCCAGAATAATAATACCCCAATTTAATAGACCTATTTGTCGTATGATTTGAAAGCTTATCTTCTCCATCTCTGTAAAGGTTTCAATTCCATCAAAAGTAAGATCATCGTATTCTAGTGCCAAAGGCAATCCATAAAAAGTAAAACAAAGCTACTTGATTGCTTCTAAATGATTTCGCAAATAAATGCTCGACTAGACCGATTGTTGATCATTACATTCATAAATAAGTTTCATAAAGGCCCCTGCTTGGTAATAGTACGCAACTACTTAGATAGAAATCAAGATATGAGATTTAAACTAAAATAAGGTGTCAGCGCGACGACGGGTTTACCGCGGCCCGAAGTGTGTTTTCATGTTTCGCCTTTTGTGTCGATAAGCGCATTTGAGTGACTAGTTTTCAAAGACGCAAAGATGGCATCGGTCCTTTGAAATTGTAACAAATACCAACAAGCAATCGCTAAATGTACATTAACCAGTCCAAGGCATAATACAAATCAACTCTCTACTCTACAAAATGAGAGAATCAACAAAAACTATGGTACTCTAGAAGTTATGACTCAGACTTTATAAAGCAAGCAAACTCTAATATATCCACACAAAGCTAGACTCTTAAAAGATAAGTGCAAATGTGCTAATATCTAAACAAGAGGAAAAAATAATATTGATCTAAAATGCTTCCAAAGATAGCCTTCCTTCCATTTAGCAAACCTTAAACTCCACCACTTAACACACATCTTGCATTGGAAAAATCGGTGTTTTGTGTTCACCATACTTTATTTATCATTACATCCCTACGGGCTTTATATTTCCACGCACCATAAAACCATGTTCTTTTGAGGTGGTATAAAAAATTTTTAATCTAAATGAACGAACAGGCAGAAAATTAATCTCTATATCTTCCACCTACTACCCCACATTAAATAGTAGCATGAGTAAAATCATCCATGTATAGGGATGTGGGTTGTCTTATAGCTTAAATATACCCCAGCTTCCCTAAAGTATGACTAAAAAGGTGGGCAAATATATGATACAATGATATAGATATATGTCTATATGGCATTTTAGCATTGTACTTGCTGATTGCAAAGGAGTAAGATATTTTCTCGCGCCTTCATCTTGTCATAGTGCCGCATACTCTAGAGGCAAATTACGTTTCCATGCCAAGATCACATCACCCAAGGCACATCTTGTTATCATTTTTAAGCCATAATGCCACCTCCTTCAGGTGGTTTTATCAAAGACTGCATTTGTGTCTCCTCCATGCTTTCATGCCTTATAAACATATTATTTTTCGCGCCGTTAACAAGTTCACGCGACAAAAATCCACATGCTCTTTAACTCCAACGCTACCACATGTTTGAAAATGCTTGAGGATGTAATTTCATTTTACATATCATTGCATCTTTGTAAAGCAAAAGCCTTGCTGCGTTTAGCATATAATGAAACCTCGTGAGATATCATTTACCCTGCATTACTATCTATTACAATAGCAATTGCTTTCCATAGCCAAGCTCTTTTGGTACTAATACTCATATACGGTAACGTGAAGTAGATGTTATATCTATTTCCATTTATTCCATCACATTGTTTGTGAGCTTTAATAACCTTATACTGGCCCCACCTTCAAGTTCCTCAGAATCCTAATGTCACAAACCTTTATACATCATTTGATGTGCTTAGCTTGTAAGATAAATATTTCTTTGGCCTATGCTTTCAACTTCTAACGTGTTCAAATTCATAGCAATCATGGGAAAATAAATCATTGAAGAAGACTTACCAGGCGTTCTGAATGACATGCGCACAAAGAATATCTTTTCTCGCTTGTCACGGCACATCAAATTTTCACGTTACTATGATAGCATTCATAATGCTGATCAGATCACCCTTGCTTCAGACACTCAAGGTTGTAGTCTACATCCCCTATGTCATCGCTTGAATTCACTCGTGAATATATATAGAGCCAAACAAACGCCGGGCCTCTTTCTTTTAAAACAATCTAGATCACATGTCTAACCTGCCATCCAGCTTCTTGGATTTGAAAAAGATCAGCTTGCCCGAGATGGTCATTTAAACAAATGCCAAACGCATATGCAAGATATATCTCTATTTTGGCAAAGAAAGAATGAGAGTGATAAATAAATACCCTGTTGAACTTCAAGTGTATATACTAATGCCAATTATTCCGAAGCTGTACCATTTTGCACCTATCATAACCGTATAAAATAAATTGTAAGCCAATAAAATGCACATGTGCAACATTACTTACTATAAATTGAAAAACCTTAACAGATGCTCAACAAAGTCCAAGTGCACTCTAGACCAAAGATCGTACGCCACTACCAAGGCTTCACATAACAACAGAGATTGAAGTGCAAAGCACAATAGAATCACATATCCTCTCAAAGATGTAAATATTTGTGTGATAGAGCTGAGTGTGAGTAATTTTTAATTTAACTTCTCCAGCCCAAGGAGGATCGCACCTTGGCATTTTTCAAAATCGAAGAAATGTAAAACTGATATCTAAATCCTTTCATGTTGCAACCTAACATAATCACGACACGTCAATAACCCTTCCTTTCGAAAATAAGCAGTGCTGCAATCGCTAAATATATAGGAGATTAAATTTATACAAATACTAGTACCAAGCGCATTAAAGGTCATGCACAATAACGTTAGCATTTCAGTAATTCTGTATAATACAGAGATATGTTGCGCCTTTAGAATGTCCCGAGATGAGATTTGCGGGAGAAAAAAGGTACTCTTATTCTGTGCCTAGCCTTATGACACTATATATCATGGTCTCTTATCTCTCGCTAATATATAGGAAGCATGGGTTCCAATGGATTCGATGTGGCCATGGTCTGACCAAAATATCATGCCTACCAAATATGGATATTATGTCAGCTGGTTTTACAAACCGCTTCTACCAAATACGGACACATGGTCAAGAGCCGGGTTTTACAAAATTTCTTCTCACAATTTCCTCAACCGTGAGATAGCTTAACGAAGAGTATTTCCCCGCTATATGTCTCAATATCATATGATAGAACAACGTAGTTTCTGAGGCCGCTTTAGATATGCTACGGATTCACCGAAAGACGTAAACTTGGGCGGCGGCGAAGCTATAAGACGCTTACTATATGAAAACAACCTGAAAACGCAGAACCCAGATTGATGCCCACCTTCCTCGCTTCTAATCTCGAACTCTTTTTCTATATATAGCCATAAGCAAATTCTATCGCCCCGCTTCGTTCTTATTCATCGATTGAGCCGCTGCCATCTTTGGCCCAGAATATCCTTGATCCACAACGCGAACTCGACCGCATTTACAGGGAACAAAGGGTTTTAGCAAATATCAACATATACCAGTATGTTCCCGTTATACATCAAGATATCCTACAAAACCTATAACAGGCTACTCCTAGGGGCAACCCAAAAAGCTTGACCGCATGCATGCCTCCCCCAAATGTGCTATGCAAAAGGAAAAGAAATGCTAGATCGCACTCTAACTTCTTTGAATTTTCAAAGGTATCGAGTCATCATCCTCATCCAAATAACTCGGATTGTGATAACAGATTAAAAATTGGAGCTCGCTTAATGATGAAGAGAAGTAGAAGATAAGCTCTCACCTTCACCGCTGATTAATCTATATAATACTTTATAATTCACGCCAGCACACCTCGCATTCTACTAAATTGCTATCAAGGTCTAGTTTAGCTCCAGAACAGGTCATAGACAAAGTACATTGTATGATTAGCATATACTTAATGCAGAAAACATGCTGCGATATGAGATATGTTGACTGGTAACCATTTCTTAAGTGGAGTACATTTTTGGCAATCTAAATAACTTGAACACTATGAACTTAGTACCTAAGATACGCTCAATGATGATTCTGGTACGTGATATTCCACAGGAGCGAAAGCTATGCGAGCTATATACAATACCATTATATGCATGTAATGAAGATGAATGTGTAGCAGGCTTAATAATCAAGATGCCATTCACTCTTACCACCATTTCTTCATACTATCTTATAATCGCTAACCAATATGCTTACTTCAGCTGGTCAATCTAGATCTGATTTGGAAATGGCAAAGCAACCATAGCTAGCATTTGGTAATAATCCATAAAGATGTACCTTTTGATGAGGTTCAACTTACTTCAGGTAAAATTCTTGGACATTTCCTCCAATGTAAGACCTTGTCCATAACTTCTTGCGTAGTCTTTCCAAAGAATTCCAGTCGCTGAAGTCCCAGATTTCTCCGCATCGATTATGGTCATCTTTTTTTGGGAAATACCTGAGCTCTTCTTCCTGCCCTCGGTGACCTTTCCTTTGCTTTTTAACTCCTCGCGGCCACTATATTGAATATTCCCATTCCGATTCCGTGATCTATACTTTTGCAATTGAAAAAATAGTGGGAGACAATAAAACTTATTCCTAATAATAAGTAGAACTTACTCGCCGCCTCTAAATGCAAGTTGAACCAATTTGTCGGCTTATCGTGAGATCACTTTTGTTTGCCCTTACTGCACGGAGGCAGTACCCATAACATATGCCTTTAGCTCCAAATCGAGGCTTGGCCGTTTCTTAAGATCTTTTCCATATTTTTTCTTTAAAATAATGTACTCCCGCGGCATGAACCTTATCTCGTCGACGGCTCATTTTCGGCTTGTACCGCTGTCGATTGTGCATGTTGGCAACGATTTGCTTCTTCACCATGTCACAAACGTCACAGAGGACGTGACAGGCACTGCGCTATTCTTTACAAACGCCTCTGTTTTGAAATGTGGTTGCCCTCCAAAACGTAATGCATACAGTGTCTCCAGATTTTCGTCATGCCTCTGGGTTCCATGACCGAAGTTCCGTCTTAGGATCTACGTAAGCATTTGGGTTGCTTCCATCTTGTCCTTCAAGTCTTTAAATGATCTAAGATAAATCTCTGACCTAAAGGGCCCCTCTCACCAAATTTCATTTTTTGATGGCAACCCCCATAGAAGTCACACCGGTATATATAACACCTTGCCATGGTTTGTCTGTGCTTATTTCTTCCATCTTCCCGATATCTTGTCCACCTCTTTCTTTAATGGCCAAATTCCTCGGTGCCTTGTTTTTTCTTTTCTCTTTCCTTTTGCTTTTCTCATATTGCTCTACATCAATTTGTCGCGACCTTTGTGTTTTTTGTTCTTCACGCACGGTGCTCGTATTCGCTTCTTCCATTGATGCTCTTCAGATTCACTAGGACTTTCTATCCGTTTCTTCCCACGAGGCATCAACGCCTTTGCCTTCCTCTTCCACTATCTCATTCTCAGCTTCCATGGGCAAATACCTCTCACTCAGGTAGATTGACTTTTATGATGTTAATGGTATCGGCTTTGTTTGGCATAGTGCCATGTACTTGTGAGGGCTTAAAGTTTACTTCCAACAAGTCTAAAAAATACCGTTGACAACTATAAATCCGGGATAAGTTTTGAAGGAGAGCCATCCTATTGCCAAGGACTGGCTGGCTTACTTCAGAGACGCCTCCTCGATAATAATACCCATGTAGGCAACCTCATCATCAGACTTTTAACTCTAGGACTTGTACGCATGTAGAAAAGCATGCGGATGTGTCTCTAGTTCCTGTAATGTACCACAAATACCGAAGTTTTCATATATTGTAATTAGTTGTTTCCTCGACCCTTAAGTTCAGGTGTGAGGCCTCTCTTTTGGTGCATTCTGATTGTCTCTTTCTGAGCTCTTTGCTTCCCTTCTGCTTGTGAAAAACTGCTGTTAAAAAGCTAAAAAAGAAGATACAAAATAGACACAAAAACTTATTCAGGAATAACAAATAGGAAATGTTATGCTCAAACCAAACAACAAAAACGACCCTACAAACCAAGCAAGTTTCAAAGGTAATATTTTGATCTAAGTAAAGCAAGAAAACGATCGCTTACATCCAAAAATGTTTTAAATTCTATTCTAGAGTAATATCTGCCACATAAAAACTAAAAGTATGCTTTTGAAATACACTTTGGTTTTCTCATACGCCAAAGTGTATTCAAATACCTTTTGCTTCTTAGAAAGACAAAAGTGAGAAACCAAAGTGGCCCTGAATACACTTTGGATTCTTGAAAAACAAAAGGGAGAAAACCAAAAGTGTATTCCAGAATATGCTTTTGGTTTTTGTGGAAATAACATGTATTCCTAGAATATACTTTTGGTTTTCCTAAGCCAAAATGTATTCCTAATACACTTGCAAGTCTCGCGATGGAGTAAGTAACCTATTCCCGGAATAGGCCACAACTCTTCACAACCGAACGCTCAGATACTATGCCTTTTGCACCCACCTCTCCATGATTTCTCTATGCAAACCGAATACGCTTCCTCGCGAATAATTCGAGTGTTAAGCATCATGACTAGGAAATAAAGGTCGAATAATGTATGAGGTAACAAAATTTTCTAAAGGTCCCCTTATGCTCCTCTCTTTCTCTCATGTAAAATGAAATTAATAGTCTGTATTGTCTTGCTCAAAATGTATTTTAGGACAGTTTTAGTTTTCCTCCCACTTGATTTTTTAGTGGACTTCTAGCCACATTAGAGTCTTTATTCTGAATAACAAATGTTCTTAATCGAGAATGTTGCTTAAGTCTCCTAATACATTTTGGTGCAGTTTAGAAAGATAGAATCGCTTTTATGAACAAACTTCTACCGCTTCTTTTTGTTGTCTCTAACCTTCAGCTTCCCAGTTTGGGCGAATGTGCCTCTTCTGATGCCCACGCCCCACTCCTACCTCTTACAAGATCCTTTTTTGCTTCTCAAAGACATTCCAAGCTCGCACAAGTACTAGGATCACATCATCTTTCCAACTTCAGTCATCACTAAAACTACAAGAGGGAAGTATACTTTCCCTCCTCTAACATCACCGACATGTACGAGATATCAAGCATCCTTTGCTACTATTCTCTCACTATTCCAAGTTTGAATAAGTTTCTATTGCACGGATCCCAAGATATGTATATGCAAACTTGGCACTTCCAAAACCTGCCAAAATTTCGGTGTGGGACAATTGATCTTTTGGCGCTTGGTTCATTCTAATCCATTTGCTTTGAGGATTGATCACCTTATGATCCGAGGTCCCGACACCCCAATGGTGCAATTCCTATGAATGTACTTTAGTAGCCAAGATTCAAGCCGCATTCATGTCCTAGGTAGATGCTTTCCGGTAGTGGCTATTGAGCAATTACATGCATGTTCCTCGATGTTCAGAGTGTTCTGATGGTTCTTTGCCTAAAGTTTTTATAAATGTGATGTAAGCAAGATTCTGAGAAAAGGCTATGCTAGCCTAACACGCGACGCAGTTGATGTGATCTTTCCAATTCCAAACGCTTTTTTATCATGATCTTGAAGAACTTGAACTATATCTCCGCCAGATTTAGTATTCGCCAAACCTTATTTTGCTTAAAATGTCGCGACAGAGGTTGAGAGAATTATTTCTCTTGCTTAATATGCTTCTAGCTTAATGTGACAATAACCTTAATAATACAAGCTACAACTCAAGGAATTCTGTATACAATCATATGATATATTAGTATCGCTATTTCACTCTAAAGAAATTATCGTACATAATTCAAAATAAAAATAGAAGTTAAAGTGCTTCAATAAACCCTATCTATAAGTCTAACACAATAGTGTAAAGATGTACTAGCTTTAACTCCGCATGAAATCTAGTTCTATCAACTTAAATATGGTGTAATCCAGCTCTTATAACCACGTGATATCAAGATCTAAAACAAGATCTCATATAAATGTGATGAACACATTAAAGGTCTATGGTGGCTTGATTTATTACCTCACAAGTCCAAGTCACAACTATGTAGCCGCTGGGATGACGCTAGATGAATGGAAGACAATATCATGTTTGGGTCAAGAATTATAAATAAATAGATCAAAGGACTTTCCATATTTGTTTTTCTTGTTCACTAAAAGATTGGTTCATTATTTCTCCCATAAGCCTTTCAAATGATACAATATATGATAAAAGGGATATAAAGATCCTGGTGTGGCCTGTATTAGAAAAAATGAAGAAACTCATTTCTTATTTATTACTAATATAAAGTTAGTCGGAGGTGGCTACTCTCCTAAAGTAAGGCAGTTCAAGTAGGACCATGTGCATGGAGATCACCTTTTATGATATATGCAATATTATAATTTTGGTGAGTGAACTCTTTGTTCGCAGTTATATATCTTCAACAGTATTAGAATATACTATATACAAGATTTGAATATAACGGCATGTGGGTTATTTATAGGTCCAGATTATTGATAGGAAAATCTCTAGCGGCTGCACCGCTTATTCCATTTCCCGGTCCCCTGCCACGATACTACAACTGCCTTCTATGAGATAACTTTTGAAAGGTGTGGCAGACGCCCGTTACACCAGCAGCCTCAATCGCTTTAGTTTTTCTCAAGCTTCAACATCAAATTCTTAGGTAGACAACCCCACCTAAACAATGTAGAATGTAAGTATATGAACTATATTCTAAGATTATGTTCTTTCACCTTAAATACGAAGTCAATAATTGGCATCGACGTTTATCTTGGATTCTTTTTTATAATCAAAGCTTTCATATTTTCCTGGTTCATTCTCTTGCATTGCTTTCTTTAACTTTAAGGAGCTTGAAATAAATTTTGTGTCTATACTCAATGCAATAAATCCAGATCAAATATGGAAACCATTGGATGATAACTTGGAACTAATACTACAGTGGATTTAGGCCAAACCAGTAATAAATATTTTTATTGATATATTAACGAGTCAGCCTCTATGGACCGCAATGCTCTTGAAGGTAAATGCTATTGATTTATCATGATCATGTACTTTCGTTCTTTCTTGACTTGTTTTTGCATTAGTTCAAATATGATTTTTCCGGTGTGGCGGCCATCTCAATAAATTTTAAATTTAAGAAGACGTATATCAATTAAAAGTTACCAAATTGCTTATATAAATTGCTGCCAGAGAAGAATACCGGAATAAGAAGAAAGAAATCACAGAAACCGCTACATATGTCAGCTTCGGCCCTTCCTATGAATGATGATCCTGCGGTCCTGATGGAATATTATCCCATTATTTCCAAAGGCCCTTTGATCATATATGTAATGCCAGCGAAGTGTTAAGACAAGTAACTACACAAAGATTTTATGTGAAAAAACATGAAGAGACAAAGAAGTAGAATAAAGTTCCATAAAGATGCATCTACCTTGCGTAACCAGCGTACAATCCAACAAATTCAAATTTTGATCCCATCTTGACTTGATCTAGAGATCAGACGTGCTCACGCTGTTTAGCATCCTCATATATAATATGGCCTGAATTATATGTAATCAACATCCCACGACAGTTTTGTTTTTATCCGATTGCTGATCCGAACCTTACTACCAGCGCTGCTTGGAGCATTGCCATCCTACTGCAAGTACATGGCTTTTGCATTTTTGCAACGACCTATTTTTGCCCTGTGATTATTCTGATCTGATCAGCCAACCGAGATCCTGACCCTATGTTGTTTAGATTTTTGCCATATGTGGGCTATATCTTCAAGATTGGGGTCTAAGATCCAACGGCCACTTTAAATGCTCATCCATTAGGAGGCATTTTAAAAGCCTGAGTTGGGGACTGAACCTGGTCATTGCCTCCTCAAACCCCCGGCCCTAACCCATGATCAAGCATTAATTTATTAAAATAAATTATATTTCAAATATACTTAAGGTGATGATTTAATTAAGATAGTACAGCATTATCTCAGATGGCTCTAGGAATGTCCCAGGCTCTAGAAAGCTTTAGACTAGATAGTTCTAGAATACAAAGCTCGTAATATTTTGTAGAAAGTTCCAAAAAGGTTTATATTATAAGAGAATCTGTGAGAATCTAAGAGAATTCTTCTAGAAAGTTCCGCACTTTTGTAGAAAGGGAATCTAAGGAATCCTTCTAGAAAGTTTCAGATTGTTTTAGTAATTTGTGGATGTTCTAAAGTTTCGTAATGTTTTTGAAAGTCTCAAACAAAAGTTCTAGAATGTAAAAAGAATCTAGTGAAATGCAGGAATCTAAGAAAAATCTCATAAAATGTAAGAGGACCCAGGGAAAATATCTATGTGTCTAAGGGAAACTTCTTAAAATCTAGGGAATCTTAAGGGATTGATGGTGTCTTATATAGACTAGGAATTTCAAGTAACCATTAAATCTCATATAATATAAGGAACCTGTGGCAATCTCAATAAAATCTAAGGAGTCTAAGGAATCTAAAGTGACCCATAGAATCATCATAAATTATGATAAAATTCAAAATCTAGCTCTGTAGTTCTAAAATATTCGTCGCCTTATTGTTCTATAATTGCATAATCGTGAGTAAGCACCCTATAAATATAAAGTTTTTTTTTAACTTGTAAAAAAGTCAAAATATAATGTTCTATAATGGTTTAGATAGTTTTAGAAAAGTTCTCTAATGCTTTAGATGTTCATGAGAGCCTTGTGTATAAAACATTTTAGAATATTGTAGTATGCCCCATATGATAGTAAGCACCTCGCCTAAAATAGTTTTTTTAAATTTTGGCAAGTAGAACCAAAATAGAAATGTTCTAAATGTTTATGCTTGTAAAATCTCAATCTATAAATGAAAGCTTTTTTCTATAAAGGTGTTGTGGTGAAGTTCATAGGGTGGAGATGGAAAAGCGCAGGCATCGGAGTATTCCATGCATCTCGCAACCCTCCGGAGAAAGCAGACATTAGATACAAGCCGGCTAATGGATAGAAAAGAGTTCAGGAAGCAAAGGGCTTGATAGATGGAAAGCCAGCGAGACATAAAGTCGCAAAGATTGCGCTAAATAGCTGCGATCCCGATCATCAACATTATTCCGCTCCTCCAAATGAATTTGGAAATCAATACTTTTCTCCGCGAGATGGAAGTCGCATCATCCCAAATTCCCGTATGCTTTGGCAAATGCACTTTCGCTTCAACCGGCTGACATCAACCCCTTCTTCTGCGGTGCAGTTCTTTATATGCCCAAGCATCTAACATAAGATAACCCTAGAGTCTTGAACTTTTTGCAAGTGAGGGTTTAACACACAAATTTTGAATCGATATGAGCTGGGTGAGTGTACCCCATAATTTGTATTCAAATGAGGCCCAAACATACCAACTACCAAGTGGTCATTTAAGAGAAATATTCCACACTGAGCAATTTTGTATTATTAATGATTATCGCTCTTAAGAGGGGGCAAGGCTTAAGTCAAAAAAACTCAATGTAGATTCTAATGAGGATTCCTAGATTAGTGTTTAAAACCTACATTCCATGTTGAAAGCTTTTGGAAAGCTTCTCATGACAATCCAAAGATGGAGGGGATAACCCATCATTCATTTCCTATTACATCTAAAATTTTAAATTTCATGAAGATTTCCCTACTTGTAATTTATACTGGCTAGCTAAAGTGTTTTTCATCGTTGAAATGCACTTCAATAAAACATTTTTATTGCATCTATAAATTGAAACAAACTCAATATGGTATCCTATTTCCAATGTTATAAACGAATCACAAAACACATGAGATATGAATTTGCAAAATGCAATCCTGCCACAAAGATCCAATGAGCTTTCACAACAAATAGCATTGCTTTGATAACAAAATGAATCACAAGTAGAATATGGTTTCTGTTGTGCACTCCATCCCTATGCCTGGGTCACTGATTTATTCATTAAAGATCCAAAAGGCAAATATGTATTACTTAGATAATTCCTTTTTTACCGATTGTGAAGGACGCTTCTAGAACTTTCATTGAGATATTTTATGAAAGCATATGCAAGAATTGAAACCAAATGCTCTATGCAAGATTGTCACACTACCACAAGCTTCTCGTAACAGGAAAATAAGAATGGGATTCAGCTGGAAATTGGGTCAAGAGGAGGTACAGAAACATGTCTATATTCTTTCTACATCTTTTTCTCTTAATTTTTGGCAATTTAAGAAAATACATTTAAAATAACATCAGAACCTCAACAACTATCATCAACGCTCATATTTTGCCCTTGCACTCCTATATCTCCTCTTCCATTAATAGTACACCAAACAACTACAAAGTTCAGGTTGATAAATAAGCAAGTCTTTCAAAACCCTTAAAACCCATTTAATTAAACATCCTTTGTTCAATTTGTTTGCTGGTTGTTTGGGACTAAAATATCTCCTTTGTTTCTGACAATCAAGCATGGTTCCTACTTTAACAAGAGAGCAGAGGTACGACCTTTCTTTCCTACCACATAATTCCCAGGAGATTTTGAAGTCCCTAAAGAAAACCTAATATGCCATGATATACCAAGCTATTCATTGGAATAATTTTGTTCATATCAACTACATATATTAATTGCTACCGTATTGCCAAAAAGCAAGATTCTCAAAAGCCAATGCTATAGCGGATGCTTTGTTTGTGAAATCCCTTTATTTCAGATAGCAAAAATATTGGGTATCAAATGGAATTAATAGCATTATTTAATTCAAGAACAACATTGATGCTCACATCATTCTCCAAGTCTTTTCCGCCAAATACATATTCCCAAGAGGAGTCGCCCTTTACGTTCTCGTTATATTTCATTATCGACTCCTACGTAACTGGAGTACATTCTATCTCTAACCAAACTGAAGAAAGCATTTCTACCGCTTACTTATAAATTTTCACCAAACTAATTGGAGGACGTCATATTCCACAAAATAATCTCATGATTTTTCATATGCTTATGAAGGCAAGGCTAATGGCAATGGACGCGGATGATGCTATCTTTCCTTTATCGCAGCGACTCCGCATCCTTCTTTTGCATTATTGTTCTTAGAAGGCCTTAATTTGAATTGAAACAAAAGCCTGAAACTGCAAATGCATACCGTGGGACTTATATTTAACAAAGATGGTACAACCCTTAAGCGTTCTATCACATGCCGCATCTGTTCGCTGGAGTGAGTATTGCTATGGTTTCCAGCCGCTTCAAACTGCAATGGTCATAAAATATAAATTTAAGTAGAGAACGCATTGTAATCTAAACCTTTTCAACAATATAATGCAAACTCAAGATGTGGAATGGCTTGTTGATAAAGTGAACTCGGAAATAAACGTGCATCATCACTTCCAAAGACGTTAATTACTGGTGGGATAGCTTCTTTTCATATGCATACCAACAAGTACTAAGTAGTATTCCCTATATTTCCTGGGCTCTAAATTAAAAACTATTTATGTCACCAAACATTTAAGGGTTTGGGCATTTGGGGCTTGCAAAAAAACAAAGATGTCTAGTTCCTCTGAGAATAGAAAAAATAGTCATCACATACTATGGAGTAAATACCACAGAATGATCACAACCGTAACCACTGGATTACATATAGAACACCTTTTCTTGGATCTACATGACGTATATATGTGGCCCTACCCCAAGCTTCCAAGTGAATGATGTGAATAAAGACTAAAAGGCTATTGTAAGCTTTTATTCCGGTGAGAGCAAGATCATTTCATCTATATATATCTAACTTGAAGCTTGAGCCAGTTGGCCTGATTCATACTTGGCAATATTAGGTACCAATGCAAATTTACAAGTGATTAAGGCTTACAATCTAAAAGTTTACATATGCATAATTAAACCATTTTTTGCATTATAATCTCAATGTGGTTTTATCTTCAACTTATAGGGTGTAGATATCTATACCAACCTGTAAATTCAAACTGTAGCAAAGACTATTTTCTAACATAGTAATGAAAGGTATATGTCTTAGTCATTTCTAGTGCTTTTACAAGGAGCAAGCAGAAGTGTTACAGGAGCTGGGTTCTGTGATGCAGGCTGACCCCAACCACACCTTTAAGTTAAGAATTGTGGGATTCATATGGGAATCCAGAAGCAAATAAAACCTTTAATGAGTTGGATACCTATTAGCAAGTTAGAAAACTCATAATATCTGCTATAACGTATGGCTTATATAGGTAATGCATCGTTTGACAAACAAAAGATGGAGTATTGGCAAAGAAGGTTCCATGATGCTGTATCTGCAGTTTCAAGGAGAAGAGAGTCCTAACATTAGGTTTGGGTTTAAGAAATAAGACACCTAAAATATGTGGAAGTTTCTTTCCAAGCAATTAAGAAAACCGCCATCATGTGATAGATCTTACTAGAAAAAAGAGTTAAGGCCTGGAAACCCAAATACTAAGAGATGCTTTAGAATTTTTCACAATTTTGATAATATTATAAATGATCTATCTCGAGCAGAGTAAGCATATCCGAAATGTCGCTTCGAGAATAAGACCAATAATTGAAAATGAGTACCGCTCCTATTTTATAAGAAATATGAATTTATTAATAAGAAGGCGATGAGGAATTTATCCTACCGCAGAATATGAAATTAAGATATGCAGCTGCTCAAATCGAGATGCTTTTGGCGCTGGTAAACACCAGTAAGTGCGCGTTATTGCCGCCAGGCCGCGTCACCAAAGCGGATCACCTAAACCAAAAATGGACGCGCTTGTTATAACTGTAAGGCGCGGTCGATAGCAAATTTTAAGTAAGCCATAACCAAAAGATTATGATGAGGTAAAGGGAAAACCCAGAGAGAGAGAAGAAATCAAGCAAATAGGGTCGAGGAGGAAAAAGGCCTCCGCTGTCAACCTAGCAATTTAGAAAAAGACCAAAGTGGCGTTGCTTATATCTAAAATGATAAACGGCATTTTTGCCGTACTTGATAAAGATGGAGCTAACCCTGGCAAAAGACGATTTAGGAAGTTGATAGAGGCTGAGTATATCTGTGAGTTCAATTCCACTGACTCATCAGTAAATCTAAAGCAAGTAAATTCTAAAACGTTAAAAACAGAGATTTGTTGTTAGAAGGTAATCGGGTTTGTTGGCGTTCTACAAAATCTCTGGCGGGAATGTAATTACATTGCTAGAAAATAAGCTTGAAGCTTCCAAGCATAAATCAAAATCTAATTTCAGAATTAGTTGATTTAGGGTATAGGATCACCTTCTAACTCAATGTGGTTTGTAAATTCATTTTGATAATGAATTAAAAGCTTCGTACCAAAAATATATGGAAACTTATTTCAATTGGAATAGAACCCATCCCCAAAGATATACTGTTAACTCCGATGAGTGTAGAATTATGGCATAACCGACTTAAAAGTACATACCAACTGTAATACAAATTACAATGGCGTTTAAAGGATGGATAAAATGGTAATCATGAGCTTAAAAGAAAAATTATTTGGTAAGGTCAGATGTTTAAGTCGCCAGCGTACCTTTTGACTAAACCGTTATAAAGAGGTCATTGAGTTAGTCCATTAAATGATCTCGTGGTAAATATTGAATGGTAGCGGGAAACACAAGCACATTTCACTTTCACCATCACACATGGTAAGAGGATGCGGCGCGCAATATTCAAGTAAAGAAATTGCCAAAGCTGTACAGCCTGAAAACATTATATAAATGTAATGCAGCAGATAAACCTGAAAAGTAAAGCGTATCCAATCCTCGGTCGGAGATGAATACCTCATGTAAGTTTAAGCATCTCGTGAAAAGCTTCAAAATGAATTAGAAGACAATTAACGTATAAAATGTACCGAGAGAACGCAGGAGCGTAAAGAAAGCATAGACCATCATGGATGCCGAAGAACAATCATCAAGTATAGCGGCCTCATATCAAATTAAAATTTTGGGAAGGAGCAAAATAGTAAACCGTACGATACAAAACAAACTCGGCCATCGGCCACTCATTCATAATGTACCTCAAAACCCCTCGGCTGTTCTCAAATGATGAGTTAAGTCTTTGTCATATCTGGCATACTGCTGTTCAGCTTATACTCATATACCATCTAACTTAGATGTAAGTTAGACAATAAGACTCTCAAGTTGGCTACCTTTGTTGGCTATGACTCAAGCCGTATGCATAGGTTGTATCCCCTAAACAAACATATTGTATGCTTACATGTTATTTTGGATATGAACACTATGGAAAGATAGATATCCCAAAAAGATAGGAAATGAGAAGCTACCAAGTAAAAAAGGTGCCAATTGTGTTGATCTTTGAGGCGTACAACATACACCACCACATCCAAAATCAAACTCGCATAAAACAAATGAAAATGCATAAAGGGCGGTGAGAAACAAGGTGACTTGTACAACACTACGAGACTATGTATGCTAAAAAAGAAAAACACAAAGCTGAAAATTGATTGGAAGACTTGAAGATAAATATTGATAATTATGGAAGAAACGAGGTCGGGAAAAAAGTAAGAGGATTGAGTATGTGTCACAGATGATCACACGCTATCAAAATGAATGACCACACTAAAACATATGAAGACGCCCTTACTAGACTACAAGCGGATTGAGGCAATAAAAGAGTGAGCTGGAATCCTTTAGCAAACAAAACAAGAAGTAAAACAGTGGATTTTCCACAAAACTACCATTATAGGAGCAAATGGCTATTCAAAATAAAAGAGACAAATGCGTATGGGAAGCTAAAGTTATAAGGGGCTTTACTTGTGGTACCTAGGATGCACAATAAAACAAAGGATTATGACTTAAAACTTATTCTCCTATAGTCAAACTAACTAGCCCGGTATTTACCTTAATATGGCTAATAATGCTATGGACCTAGAACTCCATCACATGGATTTAAAACCGATTTCAAATGCCAAGCTTGAAGGTAATGTATATAAGGAAGTCTCACTGAACAGAGACATGAAAGTTTCCAAAGTTTAGTGCTTATTGAAGTATTAGCCAAAGCAATCTCCAAGAGAATGGTACATGTGCATGGATAATTTCATGAGTGTAAGGGTTTGAAAAGTTAAGAACTATGGTAATAATTTTATATAGGTTAGGGAAATATTTTGCATAATCGCTCGGTATGGTTTCATTGTATCATGGCTCTAATAGCATCATTTGCTCTAAACAAATGCAAGAAATACTCATGTTATCCATGACATATATGGGAGAATTATTAAAAGGCCTTTGGTGACGCAACTTAAATAGACAAAAGAAGATTATAAAACTAAAGCAATGCAGCATATCCAGAACATGCTCAAGATTCCATGATGCCGACCGCTAAAACTCCAGCAGTACCGTGACAATGTGATTGACTGATGATGTTCTCTATAGATGGTGAAGAAAAACTCGAATGGAAAGGTACCCAACAAAGCACTCCGTTGGTTGCTGCTATATCCGCAAATAATATGCTTCTGGTACATACAATGCGTTTGATGAAAATAATAATCCAAGTAAAGCACACCGTTAGCGGTAAAGTAAAAAAGAGGGGTTTGAAATATCTAAAGGGAATCAGCAGTATGGAATCACCTACAATAATGAAAATTTGGTTTCATGCTGCGATGCAGAATAGAGTGACTTGTTACAACCACCTTAGGATGGTGTTGTTCTTTCAGAGGTCAATCGGCGGGAGAAGGCGTTGTCGCAAGCACATTGCCATAACTCCCAGATGTTGAATTAATAGCAAAGGCCCCTCATTGACGCTTCAAAGTAAGTTGTATAATAAGAAGACTTTTTAGGATGAAATCCATATTGCTCGCTGAATATTCTACCAAGATCTTTACAGACAACCAAAGTTGCATTGGTTATTGCAGCGATTCCTAGATCATGAGAGAACAAAGCACATAAAACTCACATTCACTTTTCAGTGATCCTACAGTGGAAAGTGATATCTGCCAGATGGAGTATATAAATACCGCAAGACAAATCTCTATATGTGTTTACGCTACTACTGCAAACCAAATTTGTAGAATTTAGGAATGACAGAATGTTACGCGATATGTGATGAAGGAGGAATGTGAATAGAAAAAATTAGTCACTATATTATGAGCAGCGCCCGCCAACAGTAATGATCACAATTGCGACATTGATTACATAGAACAGTCTTTTTCATTTTGATAAACATGATCTTACATATGGGTCATATATTTATGTAAAAGGAAGACCATGATCACTTATTACTATGAAGTTTAAAATTAAACGGTAAATAACAAATCATGGATTAGTGTTTATCTTGCGCCATATATGATATTTCCTTATAGTCGAGGATATGTTTAGGCACTATTTAGAAAACAAACACAATTTGAATTCGACACGTACAGAGTCCGAATGCCGTACTCTGCCGTTCTGGTCGATGAACAAAGATCAAAGAAGCGTACGCCCTGTTTTGTATTCCGGAGAGAGCAGGATTATTATTTGATTCATCTGATTCAACTTGAAGTTAGGGTTTGGGTTATCTGATCTACTTTAGTTTGCCGTGCGTACCAATGCAAACCATAGTGATTATTAGTCGGTATACCTAAAGTTATGTGGCTTGCATTAAAATTTAATGTGCGACTCATTCATATTGTATTATATAATCAGAATGTGGTTTTTGATTTCGAAACTACATATGTGTAGACATCTTAGTACTTTGAAATCGGGAAATTTGGTACCATAGAAGAATTATTTTTCTAATAGTTCCAAAACAATTACATGCTTACCAAATTGTAATGCTATATAGATCTTAAAGAATATTGTCTATACATAAATAAAATCAAAGTTACCCGTGATAAAACAAAATAATAAACTCGTATAAATATTAAATCCATCAAATATACCCTATTCTAGAACTTACTCTAAACTATTCCACATATGGATTCTACTGATTTGTAATATGCTTAAAAATGTATGCTTCGTACCATTTATGAATGCACAATAAAGAAACAGAGCTTATGAATCTGAGGTAGAGACTTATCTATTTGACCTAAAGGGTCTGTAAAAAAAAGAAAAGAAATTTTTTTGAATACCCTTATGCAAGGTATTTCAGGTTCCGTGTATTCATGAACTTTATAAGGATGTGAGTATAGTTTAATTTTGCGTTTTGCCCAGAGATGTGAAAGAGAAATTACATCTCTTGATCATGCCCTCGCGGTGAAGTGCGGCCGAGAAACACCTGCTATCTTCGGCTTAAAAGAGCGCCATCGTAATAGGGGAATCCAGCAGAAGCTTGCACTATGTAAAAATCAGCAGATTTCGATCTGCAGTAAATAATCGAATAAGTCTTCTATGCGAACGCCCGTGGAATCGTATAAAACCAAAATGGCGATTATTCAACAAAACACCCAACCCTTGAAGTTGTGGCAGGAAAACCTACATTTATATTCTCAGGTGACAAGTAGTACTCTTCCAAAATATTTACACATGAGATTTAGGTCTGACGTTACCATACAAGCCTCACCTTAGAAGCTCTGTATTCCATATAATGTGGAGCATGTGGCTGCTGACCACATAACTTAGCTAATCTTAGGACGGACCATTTTCCACATGGCCATCCTATTGGGTACCCGCTTTACATGGATGCATCCCATTGGAGCCAACAGCGGGTACTACGCGTGCAACCTAACTAAAATTACAAACCTAACTAGGCCATTTGTATTCTTACACTTGAAACCTTTGTCAAACTACCAGAGCCGTCACTGCAATGTTCTAAAGTATGTTCTCGGGAGTATGTATGATCCAAAGGAGTGTAATTCATCAAACACACTTGGGATCATGGAGATGCTGGAGCAGAGGAGCTCTCGGGAGCAGTATTTTGAGCAGATCTTTTGTAGATCAATTGGAAGGATAGAGTCTGTGGGTTTACAGGTTTGTATCTCCAAGAGAGCCATTCCCAGAACCTTCAGGGCGAAGCTTGAAACCCGGACCAATGAACCGCAATCAGAAGTTGTATACTGATTGGGGACATGTACCTAACATTTGACATATAGTGATATATGATGATGGTTGATCATGTTTGCTCCTCTCGTATTTAAAAGGAGAGTCCAGTGTTTCTATTTAGATAGTGCTTCAGCCGACCCTTTAGTTCAGCATATTGCGCAGATAAGTATAGGAACCTACCCACGGGCTGTAGAGTAATTAGCATAACAGTGCTAATGGTAAATTGTTGAGGAGGTTCAGCGCGCCACCGTAATCCAACGCACAGTCGGCACGGTCACTTAAGTGTGACGGCGGGTTCAACATCGAAGTCACGGTACTCCTGACTTCTCGGTGAGTTGGCAGTGTGGCGGTCAGCTTCGCTTTGGGGAGTTCAGTCAGGTGACGCGTGTTGCCAACCTCTAGCCGTCTACCTTAACCACTAGGCTCTGAAGGACATGCGCCTCCCGTACTTATCGGGGATCGAGAGATACAATCCTGGAGTAGTCCTATTGGTGATACTATGAGATCACGCTCGCGGTGTTATAGCCATGCTAAGCAACCCGACAGCTTCCATTCAGGCATAAGAGGGGCGCATGAGATGGCTAACCCTAGTCATTATTCATAGCCAGCCCCACCATTGTTATATCGGCCTTACTCATCAAGAGGTCCAAATTACGCCTTCATTTCCGCACAGAGTTTGAGCCCCGTAGGAGCCCAAGTATATTTTACTAGAGCATGATTACCTCTGATGTATCTATGGTTGTGCCTATGTACGCACTTCTTCGAGGTGTCTTTGATTGGATTGTTACTGGCAGAAGGCGATGTTATGTTATGCTTTTTGGCATTACAGGCTTCGCGTCCCCTTCCCGCACCACGCGTGACTGCCTCTCCTATTTCCTTTACGATGATCCAATGCGATCAAAAGCAGCGGGAGTTCGCCACCAGCCAATCGACAGGCCATCCACCCATTAACACCCAATCCTGATATCGGACCAATGAGGAAGAATGATGTACTATTTTGCCCCGCCTTCCCTTGGCTGCTCGAAGTCAAATAAAGTAAGGTGATATGGAGTATATGGATATGAATAAGATTGGCCAGCCACACTCTTGGCGTAATTTATGCATCAGCAAATATTATTTTATGTATAGCATTAAGATTAATTACTAAGGGGAGATCCTACCTAAGGCTCTGTAATTTCTAGGTTATGGACCACTGCTTAGCCCTTGTAGTCATTGTATAATGGATTGGCTACATAGGAAATATGGCCATGGCAGTCCACCCATCCTCCGCGCACACCTTGCGCAGTAGGGTTGAAGAGTCTTGACCGGGACTGAGGCTGGGTATATAGCCACAGTGGGCTACTGCTGGCTGCACTCCCCAGTCCCGGATGAGGCAGTAGAGGAGAGTCTCTTTCTCTGTGAGGTATGTATGCCTACCACAGCGTGCTTAGAGGACCCACTGCTGATTCACTGAACTTCTGTGAAGGTATCTACATGCCTCTTCCCACACAGGTAAACCATATTTAGCCAACTAGATCCTCTTTAAGAGGGCTTTAATACCACCCCGAGAGGGATCAATTGCATGTGGGACAAGTCCTCCTTATTCCGACTCGGTCGAAATTTCAACAGCCAACCAAAGCGGGTTTCTTTATACGGGCCGTATTTTTAATTGGGGAATTTAACAGGTTATCTAGGATCATCTCGCTACTAAATAATTTCTGTAGTCTCTATCCTCTTCCCAATATTGCCACAGAGGAGTACAGAATTGTGACATCATCAACATCAAAGAATAATTTTAATAAGATCTAATCTACCTTACCTAATTATAAGGTTAGGTTCATTATATGGCTTCCTGGTGATCTTGTGATCTACAAGCTAATAGGATTGATCTAAATTATATCGCATCCCAACCTGTCAGCTAAGAGGCAAAAAGTACGCCAGAACGTAAGTTACCGATCCTTTGCCAGTTCCAGCCCCCGTATTGGCGCGCCCATGCCTTTGTTCTGCCAAGATCGCCAGTTCTAATGGGTATAACGCAGTCGCCCAGTGGAAGCCCAAAATGCTTAAAAGAAAAAGGTTTAGGTTTCCCCTTTGGTCTTTTGCAACTTTTGTATGAAGAAGGACCAAATGGGGTATTGCCGCTACTCGCAAGGGTTTGGGTATATGTTTAATATACATGCGAATATACCAGGTTGCCCCCAGGGTGCAACCCTTTACGCTCTCAAGTACCTTGTCGCGTGATGCTGCACGCGTGACGCGGGCAAAGCGATAATATAAGTATATCTCTGATCGTATGTTGCGCTGGAACGTGGCCTGCAATCTTTCCCACTGAATTGATGCCGCCCTCAAAGATCACGCCAGCCTCCCCACCTTGAAACCCCATACCCCTCGTGACCAGCATTTGATATATGTATAGTTTCAATAAACATAACACCCCAAAGGTAGTATTTAATTTATCACAACACATCCTTGTTCACAACATACTATGATAAGAGGGCCTTTTGCCTTTTACTTTATTTTCATATCTATTATTCACGTAATTTTATGGTTTACACGCATTATCATTAATCGCTGCTCCAAAATTCTTAATTAGGTTCCATATCGCTCTTGCAACACATTACTTACAAAAGATGCGTTGGGTAAGCTCCTTAAAGGCTAATCTTCCCGCCGCTAGAATCCCCTATTGACCGCAGAAGTCCAATACCACGCCAAGATACATTTAATTATTTGAAGTTAGCTTTTCGTTAGGGAACCACCCATTAACAGTAATTATATGGATGCAAGGCTTAATCTCCCCAAAGGAGAAGATTTTCATGTTTCTTCCATCTTGCCATGGAGATGTGCCCCCATCATGCCTAAGATGATCACCTATGCTCACATCTTGTTAGCTCGGCGGAAGGTATGTTCTTCCCAGATTTTAAAGTTAGTTTAGCGATGGCGCCCTTCCTGAGGTATTAACTAGAGGTGCTTTCCTATTAATGCATGCTTGAATGGCCTCTTATCTTCAAGGTCAGTTTAATTGGACGAAGTAGACTTTGTAATCTACCTCCCACTCACCTATATCGGTTCTGTCGAATACTCGCAGACGGTTTCACCTTGCATTGCTCCATGAATTGGGAATATCAAGCCCAAATCCTGATTGTAGTACCCACATAAATGTAAGTGCATCCATTTCACCAGGTATTGAGAAAATTGGGATCTTTCTTTGCCCTCTTTATAGGCCCCGCTAAGAAGAACCTCCTCGGGATGATTTCAAAGCCGGTCGCCCATCATTTTCAAGAACCCCGCATTCTACACTTCCTTCCGATTAGGAGTGTGCTCGTCAAAGGATACATAAAGGTCCGGCGGATTTGAGATGCGCCGCGTGTCCAACTTCTAGATTACATTTACCTTTTGGTTATCCCGGTCGGCTCCAACCCATTCGGAACAAGCTTTTTGCAACGCACAGCGCGGAGCTTTTGCCCTCGCTGACTTGATCTTCAACCATACGCTGTTCCAATCACCCCTTACCGCTGTGCTTTACTTCCGCTATGCTTTTTCCGCCACTTCTCAAGAAGGTATCCTCTTACCTCCTCCACTAGCCGCCGCGATAATCTGAGAAGATTCCGCCGGAGGACTGGTACTTTTGAGACTGACTGTATGTATGTATCTGGGTAAGATAATCGATACCCATTTAATCGCGAAAGGAGAGCATCTGGATGACCCTCAAGCAGGCCATGAGGGTGGAACTCTACTTGGCGGATGGAATCTCCTAATTTTGTACCGCTGGTTCCACACATAGTTCCTCTTAGCATGTCTTCAATGACGGTTGGTTCGCTCGCCTCGGCACTCCATCCGGCTCCCAGAGATGATATGTCGCGGCTCATGGAGAGCTTTGTCCGGATGGTGGCAAACAAATCCCGCCGAATGCACGCTATAAATTCTGAATCTTATCCGAGATTATTTTGTCCTGGCTACGGCAATTTTTAAATGTGCTTATCTTCGGCTGTAACCTATCCACCACTACCCATTAGGCATCTTTGCTTTACCGGCCTCCTCATAGCCATGCAATGTACCTGTGATTTTATGACTTCCTGCATTCTGATTCACACCGCAATGGGCCTTCCTGGCGCAAGTCCGTGCGCGGCGCAAAATAATTGGCACTCTCAATGCAATACGGCTATTTGCTTCTTCCGCGCCGTGAAGTAGCCGCTTTTTGGATCTTGAAAATAGGTCTTCATGAACCTCGCATGTCGGGCTATGGGACTATTGTGTGTATCAAGTGAGTATCAACTTCCTCACTCCCCGTAAGATCTCCGTACACAATTTATTCTTCTTGGTGATATAGCGTTACTCTCCTTCTATGCATGCTTAAGGTCTCCCTTTCCTTATCCGCTTCTGCCTCTTTAGAAAGGCTTGCCCATACTTCCTTTGAAGCCCCGGCCTAGAGGCAACATCTCTTCTATCTTTCTAGTCAAACTCATCGAGTATTGAGGCGGCGCGAGGGACTCCCTTGCTGCTAAGGTGTCTTGAGAGTGCGCGTCAAGAACCACATTGAGCTTGTTCCGCCCAGGCCATGATGACAAAGTCGTGACTTCTAGGAACTCCCATCCATTCTTGCCTCTAAATTGAGAGCGTTGGGTGAAGACATTGTAGACTCTGATGATCCGGTATCCAATTGGAACGCCCTTCCCAATACCACGTTCCATATTCTCAATGCTCTCTACTATCAAGCAGCAACCTCATGATCGTAATGAAGTGCTTTCAGCCACTGCTCATCTTCCTGAATCATATAAAGCAGGCTCACCTCCCTTCCCCGCATCAAGACCCTCTCCTCCTTGCTGTAATCTTTGTCGCATCTCGCTAAGCACTAACTTATCTTTCTCTCGATCCGCAAGATCTGCGACCCGGGCGCTGTCGCTAAAGCTTCCTTCAACGCCTCTGCAAACGCCAAAGATGGGCCTTCCTCCGCCAATGACTCCATCACCTTTATCTTTACCGGTGAGGTCCGCCAATGGAGCCGCGACGCGCAAAGTTCTTGACTAACTTCCTATAATAACTGCTAAGCCGGTGAAGCCCTTCACTTCATGCAGATGTTCTCGGTGCCGCAATCAATTACCGCCTGCATCTTGCGGTATTCTCATGGAGGATCCTTCCTCATTGATTATACGCCCCAAGTACCCCACTCTTTCTCACGCTGGCGACACTTGGATAGCTTCGCGATAAAGTCAGATATGCCTCCTCAACTTTTCAAGCACTTCCTAAGTAAGCAAGTATGCCTCTACATCATTTAGGATTAGGAATAAGTTGTCAAAGAAAACTATGCAGTTTCTCTCTAGGAACTCACTTGAAAAACATCATTCACAGCCTCATGAAGGTTAGTCATACAATAATCCAAACTACATCACTTCATGAACTCATAATGGCTATATCTCGGGCTCCATCGGGCAAATGTATGGATGTCTTCTTCCTGATTCCGACCGCGTACCACCCTCAAATCTATCTTGGAGAAGACCTTGCTCCCCGCACCGACATCCATCAAATCGCTCCACGAGGTAGAGCTATATTTATTCTTGATGGTGTGTTTATTCAATCGACGACACAAGTACGCACATTCTGAGACTTCCATCCTTCTTGACGGGTTATATTACGCCTAAAATGGGAAGAGAATACTAGGTCTTATAAACTCCTAGATCTTAGCAACTCCCCGTGAATTGCTTCTTCAATATCACAACTCCCGGTGATGACATCCCAGAAAGCTCTTACTTGTTGGGCTTAGGTTCCCGCTCAAGCGCTTATTTCACACTCACCTTCAAGGAAGTTTGCTAATCTCACCGCAGTGGAAATAATTCATGGAATTCCTTCACCTAACTGCTTATCGCTTTGGGAGCTGTTTCAACGCTGGTCGCTTGTCTTCCTCGCTCCTCAGCCACAACTTCGAAGCCGCAAATACATAGGCACTGCTCCTTCCTTTTAGCGGCCTCAAGAAGCCTTACTTATTTATACCGCGCTATCAGACTTTTTACCTCATTCAATGATCGCTCCTCGCTCTATTGAACACCAATCACGGCTCCTGTGCCGGTTTGGTTAATCGCGCTCAGGCGACTCAACTTCCGTACTGCATGTTCATTACTTCGCCTCCTATTCCAACATTATACTCTGACAAGTCGGCGTCGGTTGATCCTTCTTCTCGCCGTGGTGTCGGATTTCGCCCATACCACATAACCGGTCCGTCAAATCAACATCTCTACCATCCTTACGCAAAATTGTGGGAAAATTTGTCTATCAATACTCATGAAGGACTGGCCCCGCACTTCCCAACTCAAAATGACTGCACCGACTCTTTAGCATTCCCGTGAGTCACAGCGCGCAAAGATAAAAGTACCACCGATGTAGTCACAGCATCTTCTTTCTGCCGATTTCCGGGGTCCTCTGTCCGAAGCTCGCCACCTCCACCGCACTATCAGCAGCAGCGTGCCAGTCCGGCGGTCCGACCGAAGCACTTAAATACTTCTCAATACATTCCTACCTCTTTTCTCCTTTGGGGGATGGACTGAAGAACCGCTTCACCGCTGGGAGGTAGCTTTGGAATCCACCTCCTTGCTCCTTATCCTTGAAGACTCAGCTCGTCCCCCATGGCCAGCCTGTGCCGCCTGTTTCCCATAGCCGTTGTACCAGTCCGTAGCCGCTTTGTTTTGCTCAATGTAGCTTCGTGACCCTCTTTGTCTTGATAGTATTGCTGCTCTACCACTTCCTTGAGGCAGGTCCGCTCCGCAAGCCGCATCAGCGACTCTCGACATCGTTTGTAGTTTATTTGTTCTTACCAAATAGATTTCTCTATTCGCTTTCAATAAATTCCCATCAGATATGCCTTCACTCGCTTTGGCAATATAGGTTTCGTTCTGCCAGAACTCTTCTAAATGTACTTCGACTGCTCTTATTGCCTAACTCCAACTCAGAGAACGCTTCTGACGGGATGACACTTGTGTTCTCGGTACTACAATACTAAATGTTTCTGGCTTAAATTTGAATCTCGGCAGCCTCGCTAATCCCATGGGCTTTGGCATAGCCTTTCCACCACCCCGGCAGCCCTTGAGGTTACTGCTGCTACCGCAACCTTATCCTCAAGTGCTATAAGCGCATTCCTCGGCTACCCTCATCTATCACTTTGAGGTGCTGCTATGCACCATGATAATCTGGTTAAAGAGTGCATCCAAGGATTCTATTGCAACAAATTTCACCTAATTTGGTGAAGTTAAGATGAGTTGAGGCCATTTTGTCCGGACTCCACTCACATGCAGCCATTTTCAAAAGTTTTGGAAGTGCTCTGTATGACTTTTGCAGAGGTGGGGTCCTGCTGAATCCTAAGGTGGCCTCAAAATTTCATAATATATGGGTAGAATCCTAATGTATTCCCAAGCGAAAGCTAGGGGCGGATTGTGCCTCATTTCTACATCCGGCAAGTCCGGCAGACTGGAGCCAACACCACACAAAGGCGCCGAGAGTCATTCTCAAAGTTTGGAAGTGCTCATGGGGCACTCCGTGGAGGGGTAATGTACACGACGCTTTCTTTGTCCAAATTAGGTAATTCCAATTGCATATATCATTAATACAACATTATTATTTCATAATTTTACGCCTAACTTAATTCAAAAACGATTTTTATATTTACAAAAGTTCTCCAGATGCCAAAGTTAACAATCTTCCTTCTAATAAACCTAATTTATTTATACCTCGCAGGCATAAGCATTTTCTTTTCATGGAATGTGCTTGACATGCTAGCGAAGTCTTCGGCGCTAAACTAGTCTTGTTTGCCGGCTTTCCCTCGCGAACGCTGAAAGTAACATATCATCTTCGCTACTTCCGCGTTTTAGTTTAATTTTGCAGATTCGCTGGTCAATCTTAAGTGGCGCGCCTTTTGGTATCACCAAATTGTATGCCTTCCGAAATGACGATCTTGAGCAGCCTCGCCAAATAGGAGTCCGGCTTTTCTCTTCATTCCGCTTTTGGTAATGGGTTCCTTCCCGGGCGCTTCAACGTGTTCTTCTTGGATGGCCTTCCTCCATGTACCTTTACCTTAGGTTCTTCATAGCAATTCTGTATTTACATTTTCATGTACTCATTGTACTCTTCAATCCTTCCCAGACTCTTGCTCATGCTTGAAGTACTTGTTTTACCCCATGCCAGCCTCGGGCCTTTCTTCGATTCACGCTGCTCGCTTCTGCCACTTTGGGGGTATAGGGGAGCCTGCCAAGGCATTCTTCCTCCTGCATCTACATTTCAAGGTCCCGAGCCTTCACGGGTGTGGAATCCCCGACTCATCCTCGCCCAACTCAAGGTCCGATGATCTATCAAGCAATCATTTGCCCCTCGCCCTTTATGCTTACCCTCACTGATGTTGACTTTGTCTTGTGCTACTGGCTCTTGGGCACCTCAGATCCTTCCCTTTGTCCTCCTCAACTTTGGCGCCCTCCCCTCAATCTCTTCCTACTTCCAAATTTTCTTCAATCCTTCTTTGTCAGCCTTCCCTTTCACATCTTCTTAACCACAAATGTTCCCGGTAGTGTTTCATCTTAGTAACCTCTCGCCCCTTCTCCATCGCGCCTCATCTCCTGGGTTTTCCCCGCTCTTCAGTATTTTGGGGTGTTCTTCCTCGTCTCCGCCGCCTTGATCCTCCCTGACGGATTCGTCGTGGGGCCCTTCTACCAGTTTGCCCCGGAAATTCTCCGCCTCATGAGTCGGCACCAAGACCGATATAATCGCCCCGTACTCACCATCCGAATTTGCCTGCGCGGGCCATGTTTTAAAATAAGCTGATCGCCTCCTACCAAAATTCATTCGTTGGATTCGGGAGATACCAGCCTTATAAAGGAAAGCGAAATACAACCCTGAAATCGCATCAGGGACTGGACCTGCAATTTTATATGCCAGCCAGAAACGTCGGTAAATTTTCATTTTAAGGCATTAGTATTTATAGGATCAATACATTGTTTGTTTAGGCAAAAAGTTTCCACCACTCACGTTGAGATACCCTCAAAAGTTTTAAATGCCTGTGCATGACTCTCAGGAAAATACCCCACCAAAACTTCTACTTTGTGTTCGTTCTCTTTGAAGTGTTATAACATACACCCTAGCTCAAATTCAAGGTTTGCTGTTTCTCAAGCATCGCATTGTTTCTAATTATATCATCTAGCTCAACATGGGTCCACCACTCACACATGCACGAAGTACTCAAAAGTTTTGGAAATGCCTGTATGACTCCGCGGAGGGGTCAGCTAATCTTTTGGCTATAATTTTTCTGTGGCCTGTATCTTTTTCTTCCTTAACTAGTATTGCCTTACTCTTTGTCATTTTAGGATTAGAAATTTTTTTCCAAATTTTTCGTGCTCATGTTGAAGTTATATCCCAAAGGACTGAAAGTTCATCAATGGTCAAGGTTCGACCTTTGGTCGAGGGTGGTATGGACTCAGTATGGATCATCGGCCAGCCCTGGGTTACAGGCATGTAATTCATGGCAAATGGATTTAAATGCATAGAACATACCGCTTGCAGTCCACTCCATCCGCCTCCCCTGCGCAGAGTAGGTTGAAGAGTCTTGGGATCGACCGTAGTCACGGGTGCGGCACAAAGGGCGTACCTGGGGCCGTACCTCAGTTCCTGAGGAGGCAGGAGGAGAGCCCTCCTCCAGGCGCGAGCCCAACAGCGCCAGAGCCACCGCCTTATTCGACTCTCGAATCCCTCGCGCAGGTTGCGATGCATCACCTAAGAGGTGTCGAAAGCCATGCTCGCCCACATCGCTAGCAAGTAAAACCTATTAAGCTTCAGCCGCCAGACCCCCGGAATTTCGCACCGAGACTGACCAAGGATGGCCGTCCTCTATTCCACGCCACCAGGCCCCGCCACCGTACAAACCCGCGCGTTTGTATTATCGCCAATACTTAAATAATTGTGCTTATCTAGGGACGCTACCTAAGGTTTCCAAGGCCCCTACCTCTTCCTACACATACAAGGCTAGGAGAGCATGGAATGGAACATCATCACAGGAAGGTAACCCGGCCTACCTAATAGATCGCACTTACCGAACAGTCCATTCACCGGTGATCTAGATCTATATACGACAGATTGGACTTAAATACAATATCCCAACCCATTGCCGGGCTAAGAGGCTGCCTATAATAATAGAATCGCCACCATCCTTGGCTATTAGCTCCAGCTCCTGGATGTCCTATGCTCTTTGTTTCATTAGCGGCTCACCGGGCGCCTCTAATGCGAAATGTTTCGCCTGTTTGGGAATGGCTTCTGGGGAGAAGCCCAAAATGCGAAGAAGAAAGGTTTAGGTTTCGTTCCTTTATGTGAACTTTTAGGGTTAGAAGAAGGGACCAAATGGGGTATCACGGCCTTCGCGGCGCGGGGTCACCGTTGGCTTAATATACATGCGAATTACGAGGCCGCCCCCCTAGGCAACCCTTTATGGCTCTCGGCACTGCCGGCGTGATATTGCACGTAGATACGCATACTTGATTGACGCATTTACATCACACAATGGTTATCTTAGGGCAAGTGATAGATATGGCGGCCTTACGGGCCTGAGGGGCCTCTGGGGATATGAGATGTACGATGGGCATCGATATTGGGTGGGGGAGTGTCACAATAGTATCGTGAGCAATATTATTTAGCTTTAATCAAGAGTTAAAGCACTGCCATAACCTCAAAATAAGTAGGTTAACTGTATTTAGCATGGTGTTGTAAATTCCAAAGATTGTTCCGAAGCTGGTGGGGGGTCCTAGAGTAGGGTCAGTAGAAAGGAATTCAGTGGAAAAAAGAATCAGCCAAATTGAAATTTTAGGAAAATTCAAGGAAATGGTATGAGCATCAAAATTCAAAATGGGTCAAGAATCATCCCAAATCGAAATCTGTGAACAAATACGCCAATTCATAATTAACACAACGAACCATTAGAGGAAATTCTGCAAAATTAACCAGGCATTAAAAATAATAATAAGGATCTAACCATTAATATAGGTATTAGTTATCAGTGTGTAATAATGACAAGTTAAACATCTCTATGAAAGATATATATATTCCCTTTTAAACACTATTTTTAATTCTCTCTCCCTAATTTGCCCTAAACCTCTCTCTCTGCCTCCACCTTAAGCTAATCAGCTTTCCTCGATCAGAAGATACAAGCACACCAAGTGCACCGCCATAGAAAGGTTAGAGCCCCAGGAAGAGACCCAAAGATGGGCTACTACAGCATCGCAGCAAAAATTCCTGAGTGTTTGAGGCTTCCAGACAGTACAGGAGGACGAGGCCTAACACATCAAACTTCAGATGAGACATATCACACACGACGAAGCGAAAGCCCCGAGCAGCTCAACCCAGAAAGCACTTAGATGACCGGCGTAGTCACCAGATCGCAGCCAGGAAGACCTCAGAGGGATGAAAGAGAATGACGCAGCAAGTATGTAAAGAGAAATACGCAGCCAGTGGGGAGACGCTAAGAGTAGCGTGTTACGCCAAAAAGAGAATGGCCAGAGAAAGGAGGGAGGCAAAGGGAGAGGGCAAAGAGAAAGAAGAAGAACGGCGATGCCAAAACCCGCCGGATTGAAGAGCTCAGCTTTAGAATCACCATGAGGTGACAGGAGGACAAAGGCAAAAGTCGCAAAAGGAGGTCGAGAGGTATGAGAGAGCCCCAGGCTTGACTCTAAACCAAGCACTATCATACCCGGCGGTCAAGCCAATCAAGGTAAACTGTGGAGAGTTATTTCAAAACCGCAGAATTTTAAGTTTAAAGAAGAAGCAAATAGCCTACCAAGAATACCCTGGCACGGAAATAATGCATAATTGGTACGGTATAAAACCTGAAGTCGTAAGGGCATGCATCAAGAACCAACCAAGTCTCTGCCCCTGAAAGCACTGCAATCACTTGCCCAAACCCCTTGCCAGAAAGTAAGATTAGCAATTAATGCTAATTTCCAACGAGGTTTCCTTCAACTTTTGCTTCTGATATCAAAGTAGAACAGAATGGACTCATCTGCCACACCCTTACTAACCAAGCCTACAAGAAGTAAAATGGCTTCAAGTTAACAAATTGTTTGGAGGAAGGCAAAACTTTAAAAATACAAAGAGCCGGATGCCTGGCGACGCCCAATTTCAGCCTTGAATTACATGTAAGCTTTTTCCGTAAAACTTTGATATATGTATATTTTCAAACCTTTAATACAAGAAGTTAAAATTACTAAAAGTCTCATCTGAATCGGTGAATCTTGGCACCCGCATTCTCAAAGCCTTCCGTTGGAGTGGTTCCATCCTCAAGGTGATAAACCTCATGCCTTATTTTGTATAAAATTGGTAAATTAATATGAGAAGTTTATTAAATAGTTTAGAACTGCCAATCTTACCCAGCAAAATTCGGTACTATTTTGTCATCCTCGCTGCAGATTGACCCACCTGCCACAAAGCCTTCATATAGAGAACACAAACCCTTCACGTGAGGAATTGGCCTGTACCTGTATTGAAATAGCTAGTCACGGCATGTACCCTGCATTTTAGTGACATTTTATATTTTCCAGTGTTAGTTTTTGCCAAAAGTGAATCATCACCCCGATCATCCCGCCAAAGCCCTCAGATTGGAGAACACGTAATTCCCTTTCTATATAACCTCTATTCAATCTTAAATTAAAAAATTTCTAAATAAACTATATTTAGGTGTTTTGGAGCTTGTTTTAGACAGAATTCCATACAAATGGACAATCTATACCTAGAAATATAGGATTTTCAGAAAGTTTTCACGGAAACTTAGGCAATCCTGGTTCGAGTGGTTATAAAGGAATCATCACCAAAGTTTGTTTCTACCTCTTCTTCAGATTCATTTTTCACCTTAATCTTTTTCCAACCCTTAGTCTCGCCTAATTAGCTCTACAACTTCATCGAATGTAGCCAAACAAATACCCAAACCCACAGACATCAAAGAGAGGTCTTTCAAGTTCTTGATCACCTCTTCTCTGGCACCCGAATCGTCCCCTTACTGCTGTCCATATCATATGCCGCGAGTAATTTGTTATATCTTACCCTGAAAGCCAACCCTTCCGGGGGAGAAAGGGCTCTTCCTTAGACACCGGAGGCCCAAGCCCTAGGTGAAGCGCCAAAGAACCTTCCGGTATCGCATTTATCTTTTGAGAAAACATGCTGTATTTACACGGAGTCAAGGCCCATTTATATATCTTATACATGTTCTCGTCTTACATGCCTTATACCTCTCACAACATCAGGTGGGTAAAACCTTCCAAGGACTTACCACCCCAAACACAGCAGTGAGGACCAGAGTCTCTAGAGTCCAATTTGCGCTACATTTTCGCCTCACTGCATACCCTTGGTTAATTTCTAATGGAAAGAGGGACCACAGGGTTAAAGAGGGCTAAGGATTAGCGAGCGCAGCAACGGTGATGGCAGGGATCAGCCACGATAATGATGCCAGAGCCAACAAATCACTCTCACCGCTTTGTCCCCTGATGGTTACGCCCGCGAGCACGCTGAAGAAGCGTTTGTGATCGGCATGAAAGATTGTAGCGGTAGCGTAAGGCGACCTTAATTTACTACACCTACCGGCAGAAATCAGTGGAGGTAGCGCAACGGCATACTATAGCGTGCCGACGGGCAACGCCGGGAGCATGTGAATATATATAAAATTTCATAGCCGCATTCCCGCCGGAATTGCCGCGACGGTACTATTTCAGTGGTATGCCTGCGGAAGGCTTCGCGGCGGCGGCGTTTAGGTGGTAGCGCAACAAACCCCGCACAGGCTCGATGTACTCTTACTTATGACATTGAAAAATGTTCTTTTCCGCAGAAAAGTGATAATATCGTAGACGGGTATATACAGCGGCGGCGATAAACACCATCGCCTCGCAGCCCACCCGCAGCGAAGCTTTGCGCGCGATGCGCAGCGTAACGCCGTCAAGGACGCAAGATTCCCTGTGGTGATGTCACGCAGCAAAAGTAAAATGGCAGGAGTAGCACCGAGTAGCCCAGCAAAAGGCCTTCAAGAGCCACCTTCCTATCTGCCACCAGTTTGTTAGGTATTCCATGTGTATTCTGGCCCAAATATAGTGAGCCATATCACTCTGCGATCGCGACTGCGGATCCGCCAATTAAGACGGAGAGATAAACACGACCACGCCATCCTCTTCAAAGACCGCAGTTTCATAGGCCCCGATTTCACACCCGGATAGCAGTGGCAAAACACGGCTTGATTCGGCCTCACCTATTAGCGAAACCGATCCATTAACGCAAGATATTCTGGGCGACGGGAAGGCGAATTTCTTCAAGTCTGCGAAGGTTTCTCGATCAGTATAACCTTTTTTCCTTCCGGCTAAATAAGTACCATGAGTATTATTTCAAATTCTCATGTAAAATGCTATTTTTCATAAATTTCAAGATCATCCAGATAGATTCAAGGTTACAAGTTTTGAAATAATTCATCGAAATTTGTAAATTGAGTTTTTTACTTGATTTTTATTATTAGTAAATATGAATTAATATACAAAATGTCATCGCTACGAGAATGCAATACAGGTGACTACTATTTGCAAATATGAAGATCGCTCTCGCGGCCTCAGCGTTTTCCAAGGCATACCACGCAAATCCCAGTAATGTGTTTGGCTTCCAGAGCACGCAGGAGAAGACATATCACAGAACATTAACAAGAGGCCGGGGCAAATGTGCAATCGATGGAATAATCGGGTGCAATGGGCCATGCCGCGGGCCGGAGTGTGACCAAACTGCATCATACAGTCAACCCCGTAATGAAGAAGTTGGAGTGTCGAAGAAAATCGTAAAAAGGAAGAAGAAAGTGTACCTGCTCCCTAGCCCCAACTAGGAGTAGCAATGACAACGGATCCACAAAGAGGCTCCTCGTAGCGGGTCGCATATTCACGTAAGTGCAGTCAGGATCATAGGGCGTAAGAAAGCCCATAGTGCCATGAGCAACGTAGATAGAAAACCCAAAATTCAGCCACCTCCTGAGGGATAGGTCAGAATGGATATCAAGCATGATTAGATGAAATGAAGAGTTTGGGGAGCTCATACTATGTACATGTTACATAAGAAAAAGTGGCAACGCATTAAATCTTATTGGCCCAACAGAAGTGGAGGCCACTGTCAAATAAGCAAAAAGAAACAATTGCAGTTATTCAAACTCCTTTCAAGAAAGCCCTTCCTCGCTAGCATTTATGTCCTGCTGTCTCTACACAATCAAACAGATTTTGAAGCGCCTTGGCGTGTTGACCAAGGGAATCTCTCAAAGGGCCAAATAATATTATGAGACTAAGGCTAAAATGTACTTGCTGATTATGGGATATATAATCTATATTTCTTTTTAACAAAAAAAAAAAATATCAGTAACAGATGGTGCAACTGTGAATCAATATAACCACATGACATGGAAATCAAAATGTATTACCACACGACCTCAAGCCATGATATATGGAAAGTTAATGCTATAAAGCACCTCCGTTCAAATGGAAATCAAGTTGGGTTTGTGAAAAACAAACGTAGTTAACACCAAGTGAGGGAAAGAATGTGTTTTACATGGGCGGTATTAGATGGTTCAACTCGTGATCCAATTTTCAATCCTAATCTTGCTATGCTATTGAATATTGGACAAGGTGCTAGATTTCGTCGGTAAAGACAAATCCATCAAGACGAAACCATTAGATAAATAACAAAGCCCATCTCTAACACCCCTTTTCTCATATATGTTCCCCTTCGTAAATTTTGCAAAATGTGACAAACGGTAAACTGATATTTGCATCAGCTATGTTAGTAAATCATATTCACAACGTTTCTAAATACACGATCAAAATAAATCACGAGTAATGCCAAATGCTGCTTACCTCGCTCCAAACCAAAGAGTATACACAACTTCCGCGAACACGTTGCTTATAATCTTGCAAACACAAATTTCATAGGCGTATAAAGCTCAACACGCTCTCACCATAAAATCATTCCGGTAATAAGCTCATATAAAGTACAAAAGACTGACGTACTACAACTCTATTCAGCTGGGACGCACAGAGATAGAACGTTATTAGAGCGCCCCAAAGCAACCGGAGCCTGGAAGCCGCGCATTTCGCCATGGAGCCCTGCTGAGGCCACAGCCCCGAGGTTCAATCTCCTCCGGGCTTTCACTCAGCATTCAGAAGTGGCGTTAATAATGGGCTACCAAGGCAATGAATGAGCGCTTATTTTTTGAAGTGCTTTCCTATTGCCTTCGCAGTCAGTCTGGTGTTTCCGGCGTAGGTGTCACTTCAAAGCAGGAGGCTGATTTCCATTCACACCATAGTCGACTACAAGACTAGTAAAGAGCATTCATTCCTAAGCTGCAAATCAATTCATTTATTTGGGGATGACCCATTAGATGACTTTTTTTTCTTTTGTCATAATGGTTTCATTTTTTTTTCATTTCTCAGAGCATCAACCATTTTCAGTGGGTTCATATATACAAAAATAGGGACTTTAGACCGTGAGAATATTCCTGTGTCAATGGTTCACAAAACAAGAGGGCTCCTATGCTATATTTTTACTTCCATTTTTATTCATTATTCACGTAGGATTGCTTCATTTTGTATGCTTATTCTCATTTTGCGGTCCGGAGATTAGAAATCGCCATGACAACTAAAAACGCCTCCTTATATTTTTATGTAGCTACCTGAGATAGTGGCTTCATACTATGGTATAGTTTCTGAAATTTAGAAAATTCTGAATAAAATGTAATTGGAAAAAATGCCGGAATTTTTCTTTTGTTATCTACTTTTGCTCTGTGGTCGACTTCTCCCCTTTCAATTATTAGTATAACATGTTGATTTAGTATTAATTAAACTTCATGTATTAATCCATATCTTAGTTGATATGCATGACATAAGCTTTATTATAGGTTTTAGCCATTTGGGAATTGATTCTATTTAGATTCCCACTTGTAGAAATCAAGCACAAGCATTCCAAATCTTTCTAATTATGATGATATGACAATTCAGCAATAGATTACTTGGCGATGCAAACTTGAAAATCTAGACACATATGCTTGTAGGAGCACGATAGTTGATGAATCCACTGAAAATGTACCACAAAAGCACTGCAAGGTGGACCCATGTGAAGGCACAGCTACTGCAAGCAATAGAGAACTGGTAAAGGGACGTGAAATGAGAATACCTCAACACCAGCAGACAACTTAACATCAACTAAGAGAGGGGGGTCCAGAAACATATGAGGATTGCCAGTCAAGCAGAGCAAAACAATTGACGAGGGCACCAACTGATGGGGTATAGGAGGCCAAGGCCAAATGTGGAGGGGACCATTGAAACCAAATATGTCAAGCGCAAAGAAGAAGGTAGGACCTTTGATATGGACCCATATTAAAAATAACCAAAATACATTCTGGACTTATGTCCCAAACTATGTCATCATCTTATTCAACAGGTAAGCCAAAAATAGCATATAGTTGCCCTGCAAAACAAAATAAAATAATTTTACCGCTCCCAACGTCTACTAAGTTTAAAGTTTCATAAATCTCCAACCCATTACAAAGAAGAGCGCCTTGTATTCCAATGTCGGCATCTATATTTTCATTTGGGTCCTGTCCAGATCCGAAAAATCCGAGATTGCTTTCTTGGCAGGTTTTCTACGATTTGATATTCTATATGTAGCTTCAGCCGGACTGCTTTTATAGTCTGTGGACTGATTTTTAATTTGATTTTGAGCTATGGCAGCTCAGGATTTAGAACCGCAGGCTGCTGTGGGAAGCTGGTAGCAGCTCCAGGTGGAGCAGGTTGTGAGTAAATATGCGCCTGCGCAAAGAGCCTGAAAAGGCCGGATCTTCCCAAGTCCGCTATGCAGTGATTCTTGCCAAGAGGCCGCAGAGCCTACTAATCTTTCTTTTCAAGGAAGAGAGCTATTTGGTTTCTGGATTTGAAGGAGAATGAGGTGCGCTCGCCGGATTGGCTGGGCAAGAATCGAAGCGCAATCAGCAAGTGAACGAGTTCGTCTTCAGCAAGCCGGAAGCGGTTAGCGATTGCAAAAGGAAGCAAAAACGCTAACCCAAATTCTGACTGAAGAAGCTTCAAAGGAGCAGCGAATCAGCAGACAAATGCACCGAAGAGGCAAGAAGCAGAGGCTACAGAGTGCAAATCTGGAGCCCAAAGCAACCCAAATTGGAGGTTGAAGAACTGAATGGGAAGCCTGGAGATCCAAGCTACAGTGAGCTGCTCCAGCTTCTGGAGGAGCCCAATGGTGAATCTGGCGCCCAAAAGAGGCCGCAGCCAGCTGGTGTTCGATGAGCATATTTAGGTGGGCGCACCGCCCGCGCCAGCGTATTGCGCCAACAGATGATTTTGACTGCCCGCCACAGGATTTCAAATCAGCCTTCAGCGCCTGCTAATTAACGGCTAATCCGGCGAAAATCCGCAGCAGAGCGGCCGCCGGATAAATGACGGGGCACGGATCTTGACGGAGCCAAGCTTACACGTTTGCTTCGATAAGAAAAGCATCCCTGCCCCATGCCAGCAATGTGCACGGATTTCATGGAGATAAGGCATTGTATCAGCTTTAAGCGAATCTAAGATTAACTTTCTGGAGATGGAGTCCACGGGAAAGGAACCAAGCTTCTGGATTTTGCCCGCTATTCCCAGCGCCCTTGGTTCAGGTTGTCGATCTTAAGAATAGCCCTTGGTCGGGCCCAGCACAGCTTATCACTGCCTTGAATCTTCTTCATAATTATCCTGAATTGTCGCTAAGCATGTATGATCACCGGTTTCAGCTGGCTTTACGCAATTTAGTGGTGTTCGATCCGGTTTTGTGCAGAACTGACCCATCACCGATTGAGTTTTGCCTTCTTTATTTTTGTTTTTTCCTAGCTGTTTGGCGTTTTCGAGATTTGGTACGCGGTTTGATTGATATGGGCTTTAGCCAGCGGTTTCAAACGTAAAATATAGATCAGAACTTGATTGATCGGTTTGCGAGAGCTGGATCTGATATTTTTTCAGGTTTTGTGCGATATTCCTTCATTGCTCCAGAGTATATGGCATTTCAGGCATTCTCATTTCCAATGATTAGTCATTCTGACGGCAACGCAAATTCGCCACGCCCAAATTCATGTTCGCTAAGGCTGAAAAGGCAATATACGTTATTCGGCAAAATATGCCCTTTTGTTTTTTGCCGAATATCCTTATTTGGCCGTAGGATTACTTCATTGGCTCACAACGGAACAAAACGCGATATATCTCCCAGCGCCTTATTCAATACGGAGGCCTGAAGCGACGATTACAGAACGCCTAGTTGAAGTCTGGTGCCGAAACCTTCCATCGTGCTGTGATGCGTTCATAAATCGAAATACCAAATCACCGCAATCTACAGATTATATTTTATGAATCACATGCAATCGGAATGGCACCGTTATTTGTCCGTTACAACATCGCATTAATTTTTTAGCAAATGTTATTTGGATCTGCAGGTCTGCTCGAGTTTGGATCACCGGGGATCGGTTGCTATTATTGGCTGGGGACATCTCTATGGATCGAGCGCATCCCACACAGAAGGCGTTTATGCTATACCAGCAATTGAGGAAACGGAAGACTCGCGCCTGCTAGTTGTTTAAATTCAACAGCTTCAAAACTTCGGAGCGCAGCAAATAAATTGACACCGACAACCGTCAAAGAGAGAAGAAAAATTGGCCACAAGCAGGCATCTGACCAAGGATCTATAATTTAAGGTCAAAATTTGTAATTAACGACCAAAACAGCAGGATCGGCCAAAAGCATCTAATTTCGAGGTGGGTATGGTGGAAAATTGACGATCTGATACAGGTCATATAAGAATCAGCATACTCTGAGATGAGGATCGATTGTAGCGTTATGAGAGTTTGTTTGCGCGATTTGAGTAGCTGCAGAGTGTTTGTGCTATAAATTTGAAATTTCAGCATTGTCTATTATTTACCTCGATTTGATGAATATATATAAAGATCTATTTTTTTATGGCAAAAAATAACTTAAAAGCTTTTGTATTTATAGAGCTTTGTTGAACAAGTGTAATGGTGTGTCCTCAAAGGCCTGTGCATTCTAAAACGTAGGCTAATTTTGGTTGATGTGGGCCGTTTATCAAAATACCGACGGCGGCGTACGCTTCTGAGGTTGTATGGAGATAGATTGTTGTTGGTTTTTTGAAATTTGGAATGTGGACAAACGTTCCTGCTGCATTGTTGTTTTAGTGGTTAAGGAGTGGCCTGTCGGATTATTGTCTTTTGTGCCTCAATTAATGTTTCGCGGTCGCAGCCTTAGTTTGTATTAAATTATGATCAACTCAAATTCTAGGCCAGCAAAAGAGAATTATCAGGTGGTGGTGTTGTCTTTTATTTTACGCGTTCAATGAAAATAAATTGTATTCATACCTAGGTGTGGCACGTTAGGTTCACATGGACATTCCTGGGTATGTTTGAACTCCGTTGAACTTGGCTGAGCCAAAATATTCAGCCTCGTTATATATTCAGTTGTCGTAGATGCTTAATTCGCGCTGGCGTCAACCGCTGAAATATTGATGCATCACCGGTGTCGTAACAGTTCTAGAAAATCAAGGAAAAACGCTATGTGGGCAATATCTTTTGCAAATCAAGAAAAGAGCGGTGTATTACCTAAGATTGGCAAGAGTGAGTATGAAAACCGTGATATGGATGATACGTAAATATGTTTTGATTTTCTAAATGCCCTGATTTGTTTTTTATAATAGTTTCCAACTGGGAAACTAGGGTTGGTAGGGCGCATGCTTACAGCGTGGAGGATGACGCTGCAGGCCGGATTCAGCACGCCCACGCTTATGATTAGCGCCGCGCCAGAGATGTATTACAAAGGTCAGCTGGTAAGAGCGCACACATGGCGGGTTCCGAGATGCTTTGGACAAGGCCGATGCACATGATTCTCGAGATGTTCCGGTGCACATTCCTTGCACTGGATGATCTTGCCTATGAGAGCATTTTATTCCGCAAGAGGATGTGCCGCTATCAAAAGATATTCGTTCCATTTTAATGGACAGTTTGTTTAGTTATTTACTTTTTAGAATTGAAACAGCTTTGCAGATGATACATTTGGTGCTTTCGAAATAAGCAAAGACAGATGATAGTACCAGTTTAAGTTGTTTCGGTTTTAAAACAAATGGAATATGATAGGCCTTTCAGTTTATCCAGTGTGGTGCTTTTGGCCAATACTTCGCTTTGTTAGCTAAATTTCTTAAGCTCAATTCCACTATACTGTGATTCCATCCTAATTTTTTATCCTGGTGGTATTACTTTTTCAAATTTAATAAAAAAGTGCTTTGAAAATATGAATAAATACAAGAGATCCTTCTTTCTTTTCCTTTTTTTTCTTGTTTGTTAAGCAACTACATAGATTAAAGAATCTCCACGCTAAACCTCGGTCGAGTGAATGTCTAAATCCCTCCTTTCCCCTGCTGTATGAATAATGCTTATTTTCGCTTGTGATTTAAGTGTCATGCATTTAATTAGCCGGTAATACCTCAAATCCTTATATTTTGAGTTGGCTGCTATTGTTGACTTCCACGTATGGTCGCAACAAATCTTAGTGTGACGTGGAAATTGGGGCTTGACCCCAGTGGAGACTACCGCTGGTCAATATGGATTATTGGATGAAACATTCATGCTACCGTTCAAATTTAAGCACCAAGTTTATCATCTATTATAGCCAAATGTTTTTCCATCAAATCTAAACAAGCACGTCGAGAGGTCGTAAAGACGTATCATTCGAGCCTTATATACTGCACACCCGAATTTTGTTGCTACCATTTAGAAAACTTGCAAATGTGATGACCTCTATCTATATAAAATGCCTATCAACGCCATATTATCCCTAATTTCTAATAATTTGCTACCATCACACTCTGAATTTATAGCTCGCTGTTTCAGTAATTCTGGCGTATTTCATTAATGTTCTTCATCAACAAGCAGAACCCATCTCACATTAGTATAACGTATCCCTCCCACTTAAGCAGTGATATATAATACCAAAAAATCTTGGACTGCTTTGACGATACCCTGCCTTCATGGCTCTGCATCGTTTTTGGATCAAACCTCAATCTTACTGAACATGCTTTTAAGAATGCATTATCGTGACATTACATTCAAGCAGGAAATCAAGCTGCTCGTAAAATGTACTTAATTTTAAAGTTCAAAATTTGCTACAATTCATAATTTTCGTGACATTTCTACACAATCCTGAGCATGCTGTTTCTCTGATTGAAACATCGATTGATTGATATATCTACTTACAAGTTACCTATCTACTTGTGTTGCTTCCTCAGGAGAGAACAACCAAATGACATATATTTGATCAAATAATTGGTCGATATTTTGTGCAAATTTTATGATTTCTACATGAAGGTATTCCAATTTCAAGTTAAGATAGTCCGAGTTGAAACCCTCAATTTAGCACAAGAGAATCTTGAAAAAGTTGAAGTGAGCTTATCAATCTGTCCAACTGGTTCTATGGCAATAATGGCATACCATAGCTACTTTAAATCCTATAAGATGTTTCAAAGGCTACTTCAAGGGAAAATCTTCATAGGCAATGATGTATTACTACAGATACTTAATAATAAATTAGTTTGCAAAAGGAAGATTATAGTGACCTGCTGATGGCCTCAACAACTCAAGATGCATATCTAAACCCGCAGTGTATAATGCCAAGTCATGCAATGATAGGCAGCTGTGAATCATGGAAATGTATTGTTGTAGCCTATATAACTAGTTCCCACCAGTAATATCTCAGCGTATGGTTTTCATCTTCAATAACCTAACGGTAAATATTATATGCACACATATTGCCTCTTGTGGCAATGCCAGGCCTCTTTGTCACTGCTTAACAATTAATAGCTTCAGATCCCGTAATTTAAATTTTGTTGCAATAGCGCTAAAGTTTTTTTCTCCGACAAAGAAGCTAAAGTAAATGTGTTTGTAGGTCTATTAGCCCAAATTGAGTTTATATGCATGGTAGTGACTACTTTCCTCAGCAAGCCATATAAGATATCTTTTGAAAAAATAACTATCTAGATATTATTCCAAAAGCTCGAGGTCATTTATTATTCCTCGGCATAGAGCATCGGATAAACTATGCATTACAATGCTCTTCTAAAACCTTTTTTAAATAATGCGAGATTTAGCCATGGTAAGATAAAGCAGTACTGGCTTCTTCCATGTGAATGACGCTCAAGGGGAAAATGTTGAAGAGGCCAAAACCTGGCCGCTCCTCAGAAGAATATCACAAAAATGGTTCGTCAGCGCTTAAACGTAGGATTCAGACGGGCTTTTACAACTAAGCTTTCATATGATTTAGGCATGTATTCATTTGTCCGTATAGAGTATGTATTTACAGAGTTTAATACAATTTTTTCTCTCTCCCATAATATCTTTCTACCATGGTTTCCCACCCATATATATATTTTCTCGCATTTTTCCGCATTTCATGCGCGCTTTGACATGCAAATCATCGCAGGAATCACTTTCTAGGTTCCTTGTTTCGCTCTCAGTTGATGGCCGCCATCATTTCGGAAGATTTGTCGCACTATTTTGTCCTCGCTCTCTAATACTTGGACGATCCAAGATTGATGCTCGTTTCTAGGAAGATGTAAGCAATGTAGACTTAGATGTGGTTCAATCTATCAATAGGTGCACAATTTGCTGGGATGCCTTTTGATGTTGTGTTTTGCTGTTTGAACATGCTGTTGTGTTTTGTGACGCTAAAAACTATTCTATTCTATTCTTTTATACTGGTCGTGGCCATTAATGACCAATCACATGCGCAGGAAAGAAACAACACCAATCCTTGGTTTTGAAGCATAGACAAAGCCGATAGCTCTTATATTTCCGTACGCCTGCTCTCTATATTTTCTCAAACAATGCGCATGTGCACTCCATAAGGAAGGATCGCAATGCATAAAGCCGTATTTCTAGATGCTACTTTCTCACAAGTAGCTCGGGATGATGCTCGCGCACGCTAAGTTGGCACACTATCGAAGAAGTTAACTTGGGGCTCACGAAAGCCCACACCGCATTTCTGTACACCCATTTGCCCATGAACAAGTGCGACTTATATAGCCTTCCATTCAAGACAAAAGTACATCCTCCGCATTGAGACATGGCGCTTGGACCGAAGCATGTGGGAGGAGAGGCTTTGTTAGTGTTGCTACCGCATGCTATTGAAGATGAATGGCCATGCCCTCCGTGATCTCAAATTGCTTATTCCATATCCGAAGCAGATGTTCATTAGTCATCACCGTTGCATGAGTTATTGAACATGCTCGTAGTCGAGCATTAAAAACCTCCAGAGGTTATGGATGCATGAACTCACAGTCCTCCTGACAAGATTGAATTGTCCTATACAATTGTACAAAGGTACCAACATACTTTATTACTGCTAGTTTTTCCCTCAAACCCATGGGATTTTAATCCTCGACACAATAATATGCTTGCTGCCTTTTGTTTAATCATATAGGCCAATTAGTCTCCATGGATCTATAAAAAATCTATTCTATTCTATTCTATCTCGCTCTCTACCTCTTCAAACATTGCTCGCTTTTATATAAAACAAGATATCTCTCTTTTAAACCTTCTACGACCCTTTTTGACTCCTAACCTTCTCCACTTGCTCTCATACAAAACTTTGCACAAAATTACCTCAAGATCAATGTTCCCAAAGATTCAAGGTAAATCTTCATTCGAAAAGATCAATACCGGGTCAAGTATTTGAATCAACAATGCTAGGGCATCACAAATTGCAAACTATCCCATATTATTTTTTATTTTTTGAAAGGAAGAAAATTTTATATTCATCGATTGAAACATTATAACAAATAATGATCCTCGCGGATCAATATAAATTACGTGCATAAAGATCCCACATGCATTTAGATCCTGCACGCTATATGTGTGCCAAGTCAAAACTTTATGCAGCCAGCTTTGCATGATTTTAATAACTAGGCAGATTGGAATAGTTGTTCCTACTCAAGCAAAGTATTTATCTAAAGTTAAATCCATAACCTCTCATAGGTATATGAATTTCTTCCGCTAACAAATATTTTTTGTCCAGAGAAAGGAGGCCACTCTCCCAAGTGCTTAAAGGGCTAAGCAAGATGGCATTGACATCTATTCACAGTAAAATTCTCGCCACTTTGGAAAAATGCCTTGTCCTAGTAGAGAGCCTTGTTTTATTGCCATTGCTAGGAAAAGCTACAAATTCAAAGTTGGAAGCTTCATTCTAAAGCACCTAAATTTGCAATACTATTTAGCATTTAGAGTAAAAGCCATTTCAAATAATATCACAAAACTAAATCGGGGGTCCGGGGCGAATTCAATGGTTCACCTATTGTGTCAAATATCCCTTTCAACGATTTTAGTTGTATGGAATATGCATAAAGTTTTGTACGGAATGTACAAAAATATATTATCCATGTGTAAGAAATACTATATAACAAACGTAGTTTTCAATTTCTAAGTTGTAAGTGAAAAATAATTTTTGCACCCATTCCAAGCCTCCCTGTGCATTAACACTAATGGCGTGTCCCCACACTTTAGAACCCTATAAATCCTACATAAATCCCACATTGAACGAGGCCGCAATGCTACCCGCGCACCCACTTGCCCATGAAAAAAGACGCTGTACTCATTGCCTCCATTTGCACAGGGCACATCATCTTCGAATTGAGACAGCGATGGATTGGTGAGCCACGCTTCTCAGACGCATCTCACATCGCCGCTAAATGGGAGGCATGAGGATGAATCTCATACCCTTCCAAAGTTGCCCAAAGATATGATCAACCGACGCCGCTTATGCCGAAGTTGGTCACCGCCACCGCCACATGTGACATTGAGCACGCGATCCGTGACGGTGCTAGGATCATACCTTCAGAGGTCATGGACATGCAGACCACGAATGTCCTTCGCACGCGCTTGACATGTATATCTAGCACAATAACAGTGGTTTTTTTTTTGTGTTTTTGCACGCTTTTCTCACCAAAGTTTTCCTATGATTTTGTGATGTATTCAAATGGATGTACTAATGCGCATATCTAGAGTGCGCAAGAAATTTCCTTTCTCCGACATTGATTTTAGCCTTTTTTTTTCAATGGTCAACAACCAATGGCCTGCCAACAAAAAGCCCTTTTGTGCGTGGTGGTGCATAATGGGCACATGAAGGGCCATTGATTTTAGCCTTTTTTCAATGGTCAACAACCAATGGCTCACAACAAAAAGCCTCTTTTGTGTGTGTGGTGCATAATGGGCACATGAAGGGCTCAAGAGCCATGTAGTGCGCTCCTGGGCCGCAACAAACATTTCTTATCATAACTTGATCCAGGTCGCTTGAGATGATTTTTATTAAGGCTAAGCTTCCCCCGAGACCTTTTTGATAGTGTATGATATGAATATGTTTAGTTGTTATCTATGCAAAACAGCAATTTTTCGGCCGGTTTGTAGGCTTTCTCACATCCTACTGCCAAATTCTCGACAATACAAGATTGTTTTATTGGATATTGTTTTATGGTTATTCCGAATGAAGCTTGCAAAAATTACCATGCATTTTAGATTTTGAGGCGTTATTAAGGCAAATCGCCAGTTTCTAGATCCTTGTGCTAAATGCTGTAAAAGTTTCCACTTTTGGTTTCTCACCAAGAATCCATGGAGGCCAAAGGTCATTGTTAAAATCTGAAAATGAAATTGTGTATGGGTGTTGCAAACTTTATGACTTTCGTAATAATGGGATCAATCCGCTTCATTCTTTATGGTAACTTTTACTTATGTTCTATTTGTTTTATTGTGATCAAATTCAAAAGCTACAGTGATGAAAGCCTCAAATGAATTTAGTTTTTTATGGTTTGAATTTAAAAATTTTGTTTGTGCCTCTCTATTTTCTCGGTTTCTTTCACAAATGCATCTCTCGTGATTTAGATCTTAGTCATGACTTATCTCACGCCTAATGTTTAGGGACTAGAATTGGCAAGAAAGCTTGAAACATATATAATTTGTGTGTTGCAATGAGTAGGTTCACACTTTGCTTAAAGTCGCTTTTAAATTAAATTGTTATTATCAAGCAAATGCTTTAGTTTTATGTAGCTTCCTCTTTTCATTGAGTTTAAATGGTTGGACCTAAAGGCCTTAGTGCTAAAGCAAAACACATTTGCATTCTATTGAAAAAATTTGCACTATTGAAACTTCATGTCATTAAGTTTAAATGGTTTGATTCAAAGTTGTTAGGTGTTAAAAATAAAGCACAAGGATAAGTTTAAATTGCTGGGTTCAATCCTTATGACATGACCTAAATTGGCCATCTTCTTAACAAATGTTCTTATTCCATCTAAATTCATTTTAATAACCTCAATAACCTTTTTGAGGCTCCGCAATTGCTATATATCATTTTTTTTATTGTTATGTTGTTCATTCCCCGGTGTTCCAAAGGGGCAAAAAAAATTTTAGGTAACACAAACCATTACATAAAACACTTTTAAATTAAAATCCCCAAAAACCCCTATGGTTTGGGTGCATATTTTTTTTTTGCAATCCAATGACGAGGGTAGCTTAGAGCCCTTTTTATAACGCCTCTTTAAAATGGTATAATACATGTTTGAAATCAAATAAGTATATTGCACCAAACCTTTATATAGTATTTCACAGGCCTTGCATACAAGATAAAAAAAAACTTGTAATGAAAGCATACCCTACAAATGAGGTGATCACATATCTACTTCAGTCCAAATGAAAGCATAACTCAAGAATATGCCCATCCAATAGCTCTCCGATGTCTCGAGTCACCCCGCGGTGAATATGCAATCCAAACCACAGTGTGGGTTTTAGGGGATTTAATTTTATATGTTGTATACTTGCAGCTTTCTTGACAAAGATTCTTATTACCGCCACTGCTTTCTCGAAAAGATAAGTTTGTTTCAAGGCCCCCGCCATAGGCCAATTGGTCTCAAACTGACTAAAACCATTCTTATTCTTATTCTTATAGTAAAAGAAGCTTATCGTCAGAGCCCGAAAACAAGTAGGCTTTTCACCAATCATAGAATTTCACAAAGACAATTGCTTTTATATACTTTCATGAATCATCCGCTAGTAAGGTGATTCAAGTTATCGAGAGAATTTGTCCCGAGGGGTACATATCTTATATAGAAGCCTTTATGCTATGTCTAAAGTGGGATAAGAATTCGGGCCAAAACCCCCTTGTATATGGCTTAGAAATTAAAACATAAAAAATAAAGAATAAAAAACACCCTCCAAATTCATATCATTATTAGGGAATCACAAATACACATCCAACACTTTAAAATTAAATCCCCCCTAAAACGCTCCCTTGTGTGCATATACAGGAGATGAGTCGTGCATCAAGCATTGTTGGATGGACCTTACTACCAACGCATCTAAATCATAGATAGCATTCCTGTTTGTGGGGTTTGCTTGTACAAGTTTTGTATACTTCATAATGAGGTCGCAAAATACTATAAAGGTTTGAGGTAACGACTAAAATGATGTTGATTTTATACATCTATTATGCATTTCTACGAGTGAGAAAATAGCCCTAACCCCACGCGTCATCTCCTGTGTGAATATGCACTCAAACCAAAGGGGTTTTAGCAGGAAATTTTAAGTTGTTGAGGAATGGTTTGTGTTAACTCAAATTTTTTGGGGAATTTCAGAGGGAGTGATAAACAAAGTAGAAAACATCCGTAATAATATTATAAACATTTTCTTTTCTTATTATAAGTGTAGCGTGTAAGATCCGGCAAATTGTTTAGTGCAACAACGAGAACGCCAATAAGTATACCGCTCGACAATTTATGATGATGTCATATTGATCTATTGCCTATTAAGCATCATGTCTTTTGGACAAATAATGATTCCATATTGATTTATCGCCTATTTTCAAGAATGAGCTTTTGATTAATAAGATATGAGTGGAAGAGTTCTCGATAGTTACGGCATACATATTGCATGATGAGGAGCAAACATATTTCGTAATAATATGTACATAACAATATGAGAAACTTACAGGAACATAAAAGGCATGTTTTAGGAACATAAAGGCGTGTAAAAACAGGATTGCACAGCCATCTAAGTCTTCTTGGCACTCACAAAGCCACTTTGATGCTATATATCTGAATACCATCTTTTCATATATCAAGTTGCTTCACCAAGTTCCCAGGATAATGCTTGACAAAGAAATAGAATGCCTTATCATATGGCTGAAAATTTATTCAAACCAAGAAGAGGAGAAATAAAATGACGTAGAAGGCAGCAATATTACTACTACAGCTATGGAAATATTGTCACTTAATTTCAAGCATATTTCCGGAGAACTTTTATCGATGTTACACCTTGTTCTTCATTGATTCATACCTCTAATTTCGCATGTACTGCATTGGTCCCTCGTGAATAAAAGGTAGGTAGGACAACGACAAAATGCATTGGTCCCTGCATTCGAACGAAATAATGTTTGCAAAACTAAGAATTAGAGCCGAAATAATGTTTGAAAGCTATAACCTATTTGAGGCTCCTTTTTATTTTTTTTCCCATTGTTATGGCCAAGAAGGTTTGTTACTTATTCTTATATGTAAGGCATTTCTTATCTGACGGGTCCACCCTCTGCTCTCTATTTTTGTTGGGAGGATGCAGGTAGTTATCCTCCTCATAGATTGCTTCAAGTAGCCATACACATTCTCAACCATAAAGATAAAGAACCCCATCTGCCTAAACTAGTTTTTCCTTATGAATGCTTCAATAGGTAGATGCTATGGTACATTATCAACATGTACCCTCCCCAGGCCTCCCACTCCCCCATGCAAGCAAACTTACTTTTCAAGTATCTAAATATATTGTTCACTCTATTGCAGTTATTTTTCTTTCTTCTCGTCTATTCTAATTTAGAGAAAATTATTCTATAAGCAATACAATACGATATTTGGTATCATATGCCAGTAGATCCATGATCTTTTTGAAGCAATGAGTTGGATATAGGCTACTGGCCACTATCAAACTGACACACATTGCAAGGTAGACCGCCAATCTCGCTTCAATAAAGTTGGTTGATGTTGGTAAACTAACAGCAATGCAATCTACTGTTACACATGGCAACTAATAATGTTATGTATAGATCAATGTTGCATGGTGAAACACGTGACTTGTCATCATGTGGAAATGATTTTGATTTTGCACACAACAAAAAGAGCTTGAAGCATGGAGACACCATGAAGACGTAAGCCATGTATGTTGAGATTTTATATAAAATTATGTGATATCTTAGCCAAGATTTATTGCATGTGGCCTCCTATTTCTTAACTTCTATAGATACCCTGCTCGAGGACATAGATATTGACTTGAGAACCATTTTTTGCATTTAGAGTCTTATTCTACCACTTGAGCTAAGTCAACCTAGAAAAGACCTCAACGGATAATTTCAAGCATAGAAAGACACGTATTGCTCAATATGTTAAAGCTTCTTAGTAAACTAGTGCAAATAAAAGGAACACAATGACATGAATCTTTGGATCCTTTCAATTAAGCGTTGAAAATTCTAAGACAAAGTGGCTTTTATGGATTGCCTTTATGAGCATTCATTCTCACATGGGAATATTCAAGAGAAAATTGAAGTTAAGATTCATGTACTTAGAGTTCTTAGTGCATATAAGAAAATCATCACTGCATTGCTCTCATACTAGTTAGTTATCTTTAATCAATCCTAATCAGTCTCTTGTGCATAAAGTGAGAGTTAATGGAGTGCACTTCTAATAAGTAGTTATCAATGTTAAGTAGAATAAATTAGGATAAAATCATCCTAGTTAGTTATTTTTAATCAATCCTTGGCATGTTTTCAACCATACGTCGATGCTGATTTATCTGCATTTATTATGTTTGCATTCCGTGGCACCTTATAAGTTGGCATCATCTTCAAAAAAACATTTTTTGTCGAGATGGCAACGACTTTGCTTTTGAAACCTATTTTAACCACCACCCTAGTGTCACTATTAGTCTCAAATTCAACCTTATATTCAATCTATGGTAATGTATGTATCCAAGTTATGGTAATGAGCAATATTCATGTTGCAAAGACAGCTCTAGATCAAGGAGATGTAGGGTATACATGCTCTTTTTAGATGGAAGATTCGTGAAAGTTATTTGACTGTTACTTATCTAACTTCATGTATGAAACATTGTGCAACCTATGACCTCTATGAATGAGTTGTATCAAATTATGTAAGGTTTAATGTTCAGGTCGCGGACAAATAAATTGAATTTCTTAAATGAATATAGATTTAACATTGGTAATGATTAAAGATTTTTGAAAGATTATTCATTCCATACCCTTATTGTGCACAACACACACTTATTATGCAAGGGACAATTTTATGACATGTGTTGGACTTGTAGGAGACAACTGTGTAACAAATGTTGAATGCGAAGCAACGGATACTATATGAGAGCGATAATTTGGAGATGCCATTGTAGAGGAGGATATGGGTATCCAAGGAAAGAAGGGGAATAATAGAATAGAATAGAATAGACATGTGAACTAATGACAACAAGAGATTCAAAAGTTTGAAAATGAACAAAGAGATAGGAAGGTTCACCTAATCTATGCTGGACCGAAAAGGGGTTCTAGTTATGGGGGGTAGGCCACGTGCCAGTTTCAGGTCACATGTGGTTGTATTGGTGGTTAAGGGCGGTGTGGAGGCACCTGCGCTTCACCTGCTACTGCTTGTGAAAGCAACCTTCTATCCTCCACTTTAAACAGATCTCTCAATTTCTCGTTTCTACCATATCCTTATTTTGTCTTGTTACATGGTCCTTGTCCACTTATGACACCCTTGGCTATTATATCTTCCCTTTTCCTGCCACTCTTTTACATATCGGATGCTCCCTTCATAGTCCTGTTGGCCCTTTTCAACATTTAGACATGCATTTCTTGCACGTCATATTCTGATATTTGCAAATAAGTGCATGACGCCATTAATTGATTGCACTTTTTTTAGCAAAGCACACGACAATCCTCAACCTGCCAAAAATATTATTTGAGTTAAAACACCTTAACACCCTGCTCCTTTGGGTTTTTATGCCTAAAACAGTCATAACGCCCTAGAGCATTGTCAAGAAGGCTCATAATGCCTTAGGGCGTTATCACAAAGACTTATAACATCCTCGGAGCAGGGTGTTATGGGAGAACGCCCTGGCCCTTGGGCATTAATGGGAATAAAATTCTAGGGCAATATGGCCATGGCCCGTTAGCTCGGCGTGCGCCCGCACGCCCTCGCCATTTTGGCCATGGCCATATTGCCCTTAAATTTTATTCCCATAACGCCCTCTGGCCAAGGCGTTATCTACCCCATACAAGATAAGAACTAATATTATTTCTTATCTATCAATAAATATTCACAATAAATATTCACCCTTTGGACTCGTTGGTATCCAAAGTTTTGCAAGGCCTAATATTCCGTCTTCATCGCCCTTATAAGTTATCTGAACATATACCATTTTCTTCTCATATCACGTGTCATATCCTTCTCAACCTCAAAAATCTTGTTAGCATTTCTATTCCCATATTTTTAGACCCACAAAAGGGCAACCTTCCTCAAAAATATCAATCTACTTGCATATCAACTATATACATCACCAACTTGCGTTGCATGATGGCCAAATGAATGTTTTTCCACAAGTAATATTCTTTAGGTCAAACTGGACTCTTTTCAATGAATAATCTTGCATGTGAATTAACAAATAATATTAATATACAATTTTTGAATTGACCTAGAGGTTGGGTTAGAGAATATTCTAAGAATGTTCCATAATATTAGTCAATAGAAGGCCTTGTTTTTGGGAGAATAATCTAGGACTACTCTTTTTGACATATATCCGATGCATGCAATCATGGGTGACTACTATGTGAAATTTGTGTGTAGTTTTAGTGAACCCACAATCAAGGGTCAAAGCTCGGCCCTAAATCTAACAATGCAAGGTTGTCCTCGGGCGGGGTTGTTGTGGGGGATGAGGGGGGAGGGGAAGGGATCATGGACAGTAATACATCTTTTGTGCTCTTTGTTTGGGTCCCATAAACCTATTGATCTTCGTAGAGGTAGCATGCCAGAAACCAAAAGAAGAATCCATTTCAATCTGATAAAATGCCTAAGTCCATCAAAGTAAAAAATATATAATGTTTCGACACTTTATATATGCTAAATAATACATACTAGTTATGGTGCCCGGCGTTGCCGGGCTTTACTAAATGTGGATTGTAAAAGTAACTATGTTGTTTTGCATTTGTAGGCTTTAGGACAATGCTGTGAGGATGTTATTGGTGAGCCTGGCATTTGAAAGCTTCAACCTAATTGGTATTGGATTGATCTGTAATAAGTCGCAAAAGTTTGTATTTGTGAACTTGGAGTTAAAGTTTTGATGGATGTATGTGAAGTGGATAGACATGAGGATTTATATAATAATAAAGGATGCACAACATTGTATTGGAGATGAAGTTGCTAGTTTTTGGTTTTTTGTTTTTTTTAGCTAATTATGTGGACTTTACTTTATCGAAGTTGTTGTTAGTTAGGTAATCATGTGGGTTTTGTTTTATCAAAGTTTGCACTAAATGTGTAGAAGGGTGAAAAGTTTGTCTATTCAAGTTGTGGATAGGTTTGTTCATTTACTGTTGAAAAGATGATGTGGATAAGTGATCTTGATGTACGGACAATTGTTATGCATGCGCAGTCTCAAGCATTGATGAGATGAATTGATATTGCATGTGGTGTATGTGGTATTTGGAACTTACTTGATTGCGTTATGTTGGACAAAGCACAAAGATTAATCATAAGTCATAACATCATCTACTTATGACACCCCAACATCGAAAATAGCAAAGAAACCCTTTTTCTCTAGCATGCAAACAATGGAGATGAAATAAATTTTGAAAAACGTAGAAGCTCTAGTGATGACACTGCCCAAATTATGCTTGTCCTTTACCTTATTTTGAAGATAAAATTGAATAACCATATTCTTACATGTTTTATGAAGTAATTGTTGATGATGTTAGTAATCATGATGTCCCTGTAAGTATATTATTATTGTTTGCAGCTTCTTAATTGTGTTCAAACCTGATGAACATACTTTCAAGTCGAAGATTTGGATATTCACATTCAACATGGCAATTCAGACGTACTGATGTTTGCAATGATGTTTGTTGTGGAATAAATTGGAATGCATCAAAATAAGACATTGACCACAACATGCTAATGAACTTGAATCCATCCACTTTGCCATGCACATTGGTTAGTCTCCTATTTCTACCTAAGATGCCTTTCCGAGTTAAGAATATTAATCTCATCGATCCTTTCATAACAAATATATGAAAACGTATCAAATTCTTAAATTGGGAGCTGCATTAACAAAGAGGGAAGTTAAGTAAATCAACCAACATACATCACACTATAGTGTAATGAACCCCATGAAGTAAGAGTAAAGAGATATTACTTAATTGAGTTTTACATTGTGTATGCAGGAACACAAATTGCAATTCCGGGGGTTCGTTCACGCAATGTGAAAAGAGGTAACAAAGAACAATCAATTCAACCGGATTAGAAATAAGGGAATGACAGGATTAAAAGATAGTTTTAAGAACGTGGTAGAGTGTAACACATTCCAAAAATCCAAAAACTTGAATTGTTGCTGCTCCAAAACCATCATTTTCAAAACCAATGAGACATGACAACACACTTTGAAAATCCCAATGTTTGAGATGGGCAATATCATGCGAATCACACAATCGGCTGAAGATTAAAAGTATCATATATAACACCGCCTCGGGTACTTTCATCACATAGCCTTGCCTAAACTTGCTTGGGTACTTCCACCACGTAACCTGCCTAAAAATGGACTTTTCTAAATGGTGCTTTCTTTAGTTGGTGTTTCATATACAGATGTATAGATTTAGAAGACCTAAGGACTTGTTTGTGGAGCACAAAGACACGTCTGACAAACGGTTTGAAAAGGAGTCGGATCAAAGGCTTCACTATAACATGCCGAAAATTGGTGTTAAGTTGTAGGTCAAGAGATCAAAAGTCTAAGGGTTTACTATCCAACAGATTGAAATTATCCTAGTCAAGGTACATGTGATGCAAAGGCTTTACATTGAAATCAATGTTAGTGAAGGTACATGTGGCAATTCACATGTTACACGATGGACTTGTCGATCTGCTATAGCAAGGACTTTATGATGTGCAATGGCAAGCGAGACAATGCCAAATCGCTCGAAATCGCCAAGTAAAGCTATACAACATCATAAAAGTTGGAACTAAGAACCAAAGCTTATATTTCCTTACCCTTTCATAGCGACCTCGTAAAATGGTTCACGGGTAATCATATGTTAGCTTAGAAGAAAATGGTGGATTGAAGCCTCTACATCTACCTGATGCGTGTTAATATGAACCTGAAAAGTCAACTAAATCCAGAATGTGATCTGACCTACAACAAAGCTCATCCAATAGCACAAATAAAATCGAAGGTACTGTAAGTAAAGGCCAGCATAAGAAGGCAATAACTTGGTGATAAGTGCCAAGAGCATTTTCTCTCCTTTATCTTCTCCCTGTGTAAATTTTGTTCATACCATGGCATGTTAAAAATGTATTTGCATGGCCTAAAATGTCAAACCTGATTTGAAGAGCTTCAAGGGTGTTTATTGCTCAAATCTAGTAGCAAAGGAGGTCAGAGATGTGATCAAACGGAGTTAAATTTGATAATCTGTGCATTTCATAAAATAAATCCTCTATTTATCTATGATGCGGATGAGAAAAATTATCTCAAGAAGGAGGATCCAAAAATTATCTCAAGAAGGAGGATCCAACCGGGCGTTCTATTCTTGCTTTAGACCCACCTAAGTATGCCCTTTTTTTAAAATAAGCACATGGTACTCTACTAATTTTGCAAATGATTGTACCTTGTACTTTGGGTTCTATATAATTGACAGTGCTTTCCATGCTAATTCATAAGATAACTCATGAGATTTTATATGCAACTTCTAATAGGAAATTTACCATACCAAGAACTGGATTGCTTAAAAAGCGCCAAAGGACCTCCTAATGTAGGGATTTCCACACGGGGTCCAAATCTAAGAGCAATAAAAATAGAATAGATAAAAAAAGGACAACGCGTGCATGCAGAAATTTTAGATTGGATGTGAAGGATCGAAATACACGGAAGGATGATCCTATGCTCATAGCTTTTCTACACGAACTTGTGGAGGCCAAAGAATACTGATGCTTGCTAGAGGCGGATGAAGCTCACCACGTACCTTTTGTTCCCATCCTAGCATAGCCGGGCTTGAGATCCATGGCTACTTTGATCCACGCACTTTTTGTTCCCATCCTAGCATTCACTGCATAGTTTACTCTGTGTGAAAAATTCTTCCCTTTTCTGTGATTTGTGTGTAGAAATGGAGACCCAAAGATCTCGGTGATAGAAACAAAAAGAATAGACATAATTAGTTTCTTATTTTTAGCTCTAATCCGACTTAAACTCACTCTCACCTTACTTATTTAGGCGTAAATAACTTTTTCAAAATCATGCGGAACCAAACGGTGCTTGGTTTTCTCGAGTTAGCAATGGGCGTCCCTGCGCATATGGCTCCATATTCGTAACCCCTCTGAATCGGATGTTCCAAAGCAATACAAAACTTGCGAGATGCCCTTATATACCCTAGGTATTTGTGCAGGAAGATTGAAAAATCCCTACAAAGAGAGATCGGCAGAGCAGATGCAAAGACCTAGTGCCATAGCCAAAACTAACAGTGACAAAATGGATATGACTCAAAGACTTCCTTCCTCGATCCCCTGCCATATCAAATTTGGAGTCGGGCATGAATTAAGCTAAACATTCTCGGTGCATACCACGCGTCTTCCACCAAATCCAGCTTTTTTTCATTTTCGAAATCATATTCCACTCATCTTCCCGATTTTTGGCGAACGGAATTTTTTAACGGTGATAAAAAAATCCCATAACCTTAGAAAACCAATCTGGAAAAAAAATCTAAAAAGTTTTTCACTTGACGGAAAAACCGAATTTAAACAATAGGATAAGTGCATGACACATTACCATAAAGAGTTAATACCTATGTTAATTATTTATGTTAAAATAACAAGCATCTGATTAATTAGAGTTATTATTTAACTATGTTAACTAAGTGTGAGATTCAACTAGGACGGCCATCTTTGAGGACGTGGCATTAAAGTTTCTTAATTCAAGCTATAGTTTTTATGGGGTGATTCCGCATATATAAAACATAAAAAATCCTAGAGAACACATTAAATGATTAAGAAAAGAGTAATAGAAAAAAAAATGAAAGTGGTGAGTTGGTATAGACCTAATGGCTAAGATTTGTGCATTTTGGTTAGGAGTTCAAACCCTACCTTATGTGATGTTCCATGTATTTATACGGTATACGTATGCATACTATGACACGTCACCAGTATATAATTAGACCCTAAGGGTCAATAGGGTATAACTTGGGTTAACCTAAAAGGGATTTTATTAGCTATGCTATAATGAATAAATAACCAAATTAGATTAATTAGGTTATAATTTGCTAAAGGAAACCAATAGGGAAGTGCCACCTGGCCCAAATCGATTGGCCAAGTGGGACTTGCAGCGCCTGGTCCGAGAAATAGTCCAAGCCTTCCGGACCGACATGCAGTTCCAGACTTTTGCCATGCTTGCGCTCCAGAAGGCCACCGAAGATTACTTGGTAGCCCTTTTTGGGGATGCCAATCTTTGTGCCATCCATGCCAAAAGTGTCACTATTATGACTAAGGATCTAGCTCTCGCCCGAAGGATTTGGGGAGACTACAATTAGCTTGCTTGTTACAAATTTTGTATGTAAAAATAAGAAAAATTTTGACTGTCTAAATTCTTTTCTTGAAATACAGTAATCATTTAATTATTATTAGTAAAGCTGACGCCGACATCAGCATAAAAGTTAAAGGTAAAAGTACACCTAATAGCTTTTAGGGTTTCATTTTCTTTTTGCTCCCCTTGTTTCCTTCCTCCTCCTCCACGACTTATAGTTGCAATGGCGACCCCAAGCCTCCTTCAATGGTATCAAGATGGAGAACATTGGGATCCTCAAGTCCCATTTGACCTCCTGCGACCCTTTTTGCTCCAGAAGGTAGACCTTATCACCAACATGCAGGATCACCCTGATTATGCAGCTTTTCTTGACTTCTATACTCAAGAGATGCTCTCTACCGTACTCAGGGGATCCTCCCATGACCAATTCGAGAGAGAACTCTTGTGGGAGATGTTGGGGTGACCTCATGCCTATGGCGTTCTCAAGGGGAAGCTTCGGATGGGGCGAGAAACCCATCGTAGTGATGCATGAAGCCAGCGGTACCTTGAGAGGTGACTTTGCGGCTGGCCATACTCATGGATCGATGCGTGAGGATGACACCTTTGCCCGGCGAAAGGCAAAGCGGTGAACCCTCTGATGATGAGGGCGATGATTACATCCGATGGGATGACTTCGTCCGGTAAAGGCAATGCAGGCGGATGCCTTTATATTGAGACCAAGGAGCACGGCCCGGACCGGGTTTGGATGCCCTCCCAATTTTCCACCACCAGTCGAGGGGAATACCTCCTATTGGAGGATATTAAATTGGTAGCTGACCTTAGGACTAAGAAGAAAGCGTAAGTGCTTTTATTGCATGGATGATTTTATCGACTTTACACCGGTTGAACTCCCCTCTTTTGAAGTCGCGGCTACTCCGGTTTCACCAAGAAACCATCGAGCCGTGCGACACTCCTCGGGCGAGATCTTATGCTCAAGACCCTCCATCTCGGCCCCTCGGGAAGCTTTTTGCGCCATGGGGCGTCCGTCCCGAATTAATCGATGAAGAAGGGGGATCTTTATAATAATCGTATTACTACGAGGGGAAAAAGCGAGAACTTAAGGAGGAAGAGGTCACTATGGACCTTGATAAGGAAGTAGCTACCTCCATCATACCAGAGGTTAAGGCATTGGGAAATCACCTTACGCGCTCCTCCGTGACCAAACTACCCAAAACTTGCGGCCGCACCATGCAAACAAAGTTGGTCCTATTGGGGACGCACACCCCGCGGCGAGCATTCTGGATGCGTATGATGACTTATCTTAACTGTGTATCGGTGATGAACAACTTATTCAACCTCTTAATTATAAACCCGATCTTAGAATACTGGATCTCATTATCCAAGCTGGGCACAAATATAATTTACTGCACTGTGTAAGGGAGGGTATCCTTCACCTGGTACTCCATCCACTCACAACACCATAGACCAAGCTCATGTATCTTGTATAACTAAATTTTATCTTTGTTCTCTGTTTGGGCATTATGCCAAATGTAACCTTACGTCTATCTTAATATCAAGCAATTTTGTATTAATGGTCTTATGATAATCATGTGACATATTGTGCTTATCTCAATTTCATTTATATTTTAGACGGTGCACGTCCCCCTCCATGGGCGACACCAGTGCAACCTCGTCGTCTTACTCCAGAGCAGGAGCTCACACTTATGAAGTGTCAACTTACTGAGCTCCAAGCATATGTACTGCATAACAATCCACCACCGACACCGTAGGAAGATTCCTGTTTTACCCAATCAACAGCCACCGCTACCTGCACCAGTACCTGCTCCAGTTACATCCACCCGCTTAAAGCGTGCCCAGAGCAGCTCATCATCTGATGCCATCTCGGAACCCTCTGAATCATCAGAATCTTCTGAATCAGAAGGTGACCATGCCAAATCCAAGAAAAAGGATTACTAGAAAACCCGTAGACTCTGCTATCACTAGCATCTGGAAGAACCGCAAGTTGGCACAGTTCTCGGGCAAAACCAGGTCGGGAATGGATGCCGAATCTTGGTTAGATGTGATGCATGAGTTCGAAAAATCTTATGGAATGACATAAAAGATATTGGCAAGATTGCCACCACTAATCTTACAGGGTCTGCCCGTATTTGGTGGAAAGGATATGCCCCCTCTCATGGATTGACGCGGGGTAGGTGCCGATACAAGGTTTTTGCCAAAGCCTTTAAGTCTCATTATGTTCGCAGAGCTCATCGTTGCCAGAGATTCAGACCTTTCATCGCCTGAAGCAGAAGAACATGACCGTCCAAGCATATACGGATGAGTTCATGAGGTTGTCCCGGAGATAAATGAGCGCAGGGCAGAGGGATACATTGAGGGGTTATCCCCTACTATTAGAAAGATGGTTCGATCCATTGATCCCAAAACAATAGCGGAAGCAGAGGCGAAGGCCCTTAGCTTGGAGGAGGACACCTCTAAGTACCAGCCGCCACGACCCTCTACTTTTGGTCAGAACAGAAGTTATACACCATACAAGGGACGCTCACCTAGCCCGTGGCTCCCTCTTCAGCTGAGTATCAGAAGCATGATAAGAAAGTCTCCTTCATGGTCCCAGATAAATCTGCCACTACCACGGTAGCTGTCCGAGACATTCTTCAAGCAATCCCAAGGGAGGCTCGTGTCCAATTACAAGGAAAAAAGCTTGTTATAGATGCTTCCATCCGGGACATTATGCAAGAATGCCCCGGACTAGAGAGCGTTGCTGATGAGAAGGCACCAGACTATATTCAAGGTGAGTCTCACATTTATGCCGCTATTGAGACTGGACAAGCATATAGTCAACCTTCTGTCATATCCACGGTTGGCCAAGTAGACTCTAAGCCCTTTATCATTCTCATGGATACGGGTAGTACACATAATTTCGCCTCCCCTAGAATGGCAGAAGCTTTGCAGCTCACTCCTTTGAAGTCAAAGTCACATCCAGTCACGTGGGCTAGTGGGGTCGTGCGCCACACGCAGGGTCGACGCATCAATTTGAATATCCAGTTGCCAGGAGCACCCATTGCTCTAGGAGCTGAGATCATGAACATTGGCCGTTATGACCACATTGTGGGTATGGAATTCTTGGCTGCTTTGCAAAAGCAAACATTGATTTGAAAAACGAGAGGTCACCTTCAATGCAGCTAATGGAGCTCGGGTAACCATAACAGATAAACCAATTATCCCAATTATGCAGTGCATCTCATTACGGCAGTTGGATAGGGTGATCAAGAAGTCTCAAGTTGTTCGTATGATTCGACGTGCTTCAGTAGACGCCAAGTCCAAACAAGATGAAGTTATTGATAGCTTGCCTCCAGCAATAGAAATTGTTCTTAGGCAATACCATGACCTCTTTCCAGATGAGATTCATCGATTGCCACGTTTCAGAGGCGTGGAATGTGAAATTAGCTTAGAACCAAGCACTAAGCCTACCAGTAAGGCTCCATACAGAATGAGTACCCCTGAAGTAATGGAGCTTAAGAAACAGTTGCAGGAGCTTCTTAAATTGGGCTTCATTCGACCAAGTGTGTCACCTTTTGGTGCTCCAATTCTCTTTGTAAAGAAGAAGGATGGAACTTTAAGAATGTGCATTGATTATTGCCAACTCAATAAGCACACGATTAAGAATCGGTATGCCTTACCGCGTGTCGACGATCTAATGGATCAACTACAAGGGGCTAAGTATTTTACAAAGATTGATCTTTGTTCGGGATATCACCAGATGCGAATTAAAAAGGATGACATCCATAAGTCCGCATTCTGAACATGTATGAGCATTATGAGTTCAGTGTCATGCCATTTGGGCTAACTAATGCTCCAGCCACATTTATGAGGTTGATGAACGATGTCTTCCGCGAGTATCTTGATAATTTTGTCATCATATTCTTTGATGATATCCTTGTATACAGTAAAACCCTAAAAGACTATGAGCGTCATCTTCGGTTGGCCTTGCAAAAATTGAGATGCCACCAACTTTATGCCAAGTTCTCCAGGTGTCAGTTTGCAACCACCAAGGTTGACTACCTGGAACATATTGTTTCGGCCGAAGGGATAGCCACAGATCCAGCCAAGATTGAAGAAGTAAAAGATTGACCAATTCCAGCAAATGTGTCCGAAGTCCGCAGCTTTCTAGGGTTGGCCGGATATTACCGCAAGTTTGTGAAAGAGTTTGCTAAGCTGGCCGCACCCCTTACGGACCTAACCAAACATGAAAAGGTTAGAGATTGGATGGCACACTGGAAGGACAAGGTCCAAGTTGGCTTCCAGTCATTGAAGGATGCATTGACAAACGACCCCGGTCCTCACTTTGCCAAACCCTCAGAAGGATAAGTGGATTGCCACGGATGCTAGTAAGATAGCTACTGGTGGAGTATTAATGCAGGAATGTAGGGTAATCACCTATGATTCGAGGAAGATGAATGATGCGAAGCAGCGATACCCCATGCATGACCAAGAATTGCTTGCTGTCGTGCATGCATTGCACATTTCGAGGCATTACTTGCTTGGGAGACAATTCCAGTTGGATAGGGATCATCAAAGCCTCTAATGTACTTTCACGCAACCCCATCTCAATTTGAGACAGCGATGATGGATGGAGTTCCTGGAAGAGTATGATTTTGAAGTAATCTATAAGCCGGGCAAGCATAATGTCGTTGATATCCTCAATTTCAAGAGATATGGCAAAGTCTATCCAAGGAAGCCAGAACAGATAAAGAAAGAGCGGTTTTCCGCCATTATAAGAAGGAAGGTGATCTCTTTTTTTACGAGGATAAGTTATGTGTTCTCAAGACGTTAGGAGTTCGCAAGCTCATTCTCCATGATACATATAACAGTCCTATAGCGGGGCATGCAGGATTTATGAAGACCTATTTTAAGACCTGCTCTAGCTATTCTTAGCCAGGGATGAAGAAACACATTGCCAGGTATATTAAGCAATGTCAGATATGTCAGCAAACAAAGGCAGAGCAGTTACGTATCCCGGGGAAACCCTTAGATGTGCCTAATGCAAAATGGAAAGTTATTACCATGGATTTTATCGAGGGGCTTCCGCGCACCTTAAGGGGCTTTGATGCCTTAATGGTGGTGGTTAACAAGCTCTCCAAATGGCACACTTTTTGCCATGTCGTACAACAAACACTGCATTGGATACTGCCTTGTTGTTTGCGAAGGAGGTGTTTTGCCTTCATGGGATGCCCTGCCATTATATCAGACCGGGATCCTAAGTTTATTAGTGCATTCTGGAAGGATTTCTTCAGCACTATTCAAACTAAGCTTGCTATGAGCACAGCTTATCACCCATAGACAGATGGACAAACAGAGCGTACCAATCGTATAATCGAAGATATGATACGTAACTATGTCTGGAACAAGCAATGTCAATGGGCAGATTATATCCTTTTGGTGGAATTCGCCTATAACAACACTAGACAGTAGTCTTCAAGGATGTCTCTTTTCATGATCAATTATGGTTATCAATGCCTCACTCCAGACACGTGGCATAATCCGGTTTCCAAGGTAGAAGTGTCTCAACAATTACTTATAGATATGCAGGCACTAGTCAAAGAAGTTCGAGCATATTTGTTAGCTACTAGAGCTCAGCAGAAGAGCCTTGCTGACCGGCATCGGACACCACGGGATTTCCAGGTTGATGACTCCATATGGCTAAAGATTAAGAGGAAGAGGAGGAGAATTCTGAGGAAGAGGAGGATGAAGAGGAAGAGGAGGATGAAGAGGAAGAGGAAGAGGAAGAGGAAGAGGAAGAGGAAGAGGAAGAGGAAGAGGAAGAGGAAGAGGAAGATGAAGAAGAGGAAAACAACTCATTTTCGAGGAGTCATGCACGAAGACCGCCTCCACCAAAAAGCAGGAGGCGGAATTGGAGGAGAATGTGTGGAGTGAGTCCGAGTCTCAAACAAGAAAGCCCCCGAAAGCCCCCAAAGCACCCAAAAGTCCCTCAAAAAGCCAAAAGCCCCAAAGCCCCTGAAAACACCGCCTTATGGCCTTTTTTTGTAAAATATTTTGTTTATATAAAAATGTTTTTTGTCTCTAGCACTTTGTTCTTTGTTTTTCATTTTTTTTCTCTATCAAATGTTCTTTTTGTCTATCAAATATATGAAGTTTTTTGTCTCATCTACTTTGTTCTTTGATTATCTCACTTACTTTGTTCTTTGTTGTGTCTCACATTTTGTTTTTTCCATTATGTAAAGAATGAATTCATTTGATGTTCTTACTTCTATTATCCATCGCGGTGATAAAACATTGAATTCTTGTACAGTCCATTCAGATTCTTGCTTTGAATGTACAAATGCTCTAGCTCATACACTAAGCACTTTAATTAGTTTCAGCGTGCTTGTGAGTAAGCCAATGGAACACACGAGCACTTATGCAATAAATTGACTATTTTTAAACAGGTTATATAGCATAACAAGAAGCCTTTTGACCTTAACCGCATGACAAGAAGCACCTTGATGACATTAACACTTCATGAAGGCAACTACATGCCAATAATCGTCAGCGCATGATGGTAGTAGTATCTGCCATTAAGACTCATACCAGACTAGCACTTGCAAGCAATTTTTTTTTAAGCACTTGATAAGTTTTAAGCACCCCTTGCAGTCAGCATTGAACTAGATATAAACAATATAGCAAAAACTTATAGATAAGTCTGCATTGAACTATATAAACAATATAGCAAAAACATTCTTAAATTAATATAAGATAAAGATGGTACATGAAAAGTGTAGGATTCCTTGGCCTTAATAAATGACAATCGGGGCCAATAATCATAAATGTCTCAGGCGTAATCACAGTAATGGAGGATGACAATGTTCATCACCATAAACCTTCTCCAATTCCTCATTCACAAGGGTGCACAACTGCAATTGTTTTCCAGAAAGTCTTTCCAAGCATAGCTTTATAATCTTTCTATCTGTCATAGGCCGGGGGCATGTATGTGTGTGTGTTCTTCACCAAGAACTTCATTTTTCCTCGGTCTTGGCTGCAGTATTCCTTCTATCTTTGGGGTGAGTAATCGTTAGCACTTCATCACGGACATCCATCTTGAATCACGGTACTAGCGAAAGTTTCGGGGGCTGCTAAGGTAAGACTTGTATAATGAATCATCAAGAAGCAAAGTTTTACCTTTGAATCTTGGGTATGACTCATATATTTTCCCAAGTGGCTTCATCATGACTGGACAGCCAGGTTTGTTAGGGTGGTGAAAATTGGTCTTCACACATTTTTCCTGTCCCCATACAAATAGAAATCCGTCCCTCAAATGACATAGTACTTGCAAACATCTTCCACATTAGAGAGTTGCATTGATGACCATATACCAACACAACATACGAACAAAGTCTTCAAGAAGAACACTTTGCTTAAAGTCTGAATATCACTTTCTTTACGCTAGTGTATGTCATTGTCAATCCTGATTCCAAGCGTATGTGTTCATTTGCACCAAAGTTTTTACCAACACACCATTTTAAATCCAAGACAATGAGTTTATCTTTTCTTTGCCAAATCAATATTTAGTACGTTGGAACATCCTGAATACCTACACAATAGGAATTACTACATGAATAAATAGATGAAGATGAAAATGAAAAATGGGTTGAATGTGGAAGCCTTTCTGTATCAACAGCAGGATTCTCTGACCTAACAGAATCAACTGGTAATCCTACAGTGAATGCAACCAAAGAAAATCAATAATATTCAATGTTTTAAGCAACACTAAGTTGTGGCCTTGGCCAGCACTTCCCACACTGACTTTCCAGGTTTATTAAGGGCATCAATCACTTGTTGAAGATCAGGCTCACCTGAAACTTGAGGGCCTGATTCTGCATTTTCTTCAGAACACACTTTGATAGGTGTGGTGTCATGATTGAAAATTCGCTTCACCGCATCTTTTTCACAAGCTACTTCTTGTTCTCTTTCTTGTAGCCTGAACAACTTCTTTGCTCTCTTTGTTCTTCTGCCCTTTCCTTTTGGCAAAAATTCACCCAAGTTGCCCTCATCCAATGGAATTACTCCCTCAACTTCCTTAAGTGCTTGATTAAGTGTACACTCGGATTGCATTGTTTTTCCACAAGCCCGATCTTTGTGTTCTGACTTCTTCTATAGCTTCTTGGGACCGTGGTGGTGGTTCTGTTTGTTACATTCAAATCAGTCTGATTAATTCACTCCTATAGGACTTTCGCGGGGTGTTGTGCATCTTCAAATGAAGCCATTGTCCTTCTTTGAACCCTGTAGGGTGAGACTTCAATTGCAGGACTTCAATTGCAGGACGGATTAACACATCCTTTTTTGGTGTACTATTTGAAGCACCTGCAAGGTGAAGCAAGCCAAACTTAAAATTGACAATTGTAAGAAGCTTGCACCACCTAGATGTGCGGGACCTTTTGAGATAACCGCGAGGATAGGTTCTCAGGCCTACCGGTTGAATCTACCCGCACATTTGAAGATCCATAAAGTCTTCCATGTAAGTCTTTTCAAGAAGCATAACCTTGATCCAGAAGAGATTCTTGACACACCAACACTTCTAGAGATGACGGAGGATCAATTGGAGATTGTACCTGAAGCCCTCCTTGATCGTGCATATAAGCAGACCCACAGAACTCAGATCTTGCAATACTTGGTTAAGTACCCACAGAAGACGCAACATGGGTTCTCGAAGCAGATTTGAATAGAACTTACCCAGACTTTATCACGAGAATGCGGGCCGAACCATTCAAGATGCGATCAACTCCAACCCTAATGGTAAGCATTGTATTATGGGTGGGCGAGGGGATCATATGAGAGAGATCCGATAGGGATCATTTCAGGGGGTTGGGTTATATGCATCTTAGATGGGGAATTAGGCATATAGGCATTCATGATAGGACGCATCCATCTACGGCTATAATGGGAATATGGCCATTCCTTACGACGAGACGACATGCAAGCCTTAGGCATGATTAGAATTCTTGCATTCATATTTTTTTATTTTAAGGGGGTGGTCCCTTCAACCACACTACTTAAATTAATTTCTAAATACTGATGTACTCTACTTCTGCCGGCCAGTAGAGCGTACTGACGCACTACAGAAAATCCTAGGCCTCAGTCTGGGGGCCATGTTTTGTTATTTGAATCTTTATTGTCCATGAGTACCCTCTTAAGTTGTTCTTAAGGTATTTCTCATGTTCTGTTAAGCCACTTCGGTCTTACAACAAAAATATGTATTCTTCTCTTACTTTTAGTGAATAAGAGTTATCTTTTGTAAATTGAGTCTTCTTCTAACCCTAATGCTGAGGACAACATTATTCCAAGGGGAGAGAATGTGACGTTCCATGTATTTATACGATATACGTATGCATACTATGACACGTCGTCAGAATATAATTAGACCCTAAGGGTCAATAGGAGATAACTTGGGTTAACCTAAAAGGGATTTTATTAGCTATGCTAAAAATATTAGTGAATAAATAACCTAATTAGACTAATTAGGTTGTAATTAGCTAAAGGAAACCAATAGAGAAGTGCCACCTGGCCCAAATCGATTGGCCAAGTGGGACTTGCCAAATTGGAAGGAGAAATTGGGGTCCTACCCCATTTCTGCCCCAAAAATCGATTTGGGGAAGAGGAGAAGAAGAGCAGCCACCAGTTGTTGTAAACAGACCTGCAGAATGGAGGCCTTTCGTGATAATGGCCAGCCAGGAGACTGGTTAGTCCTTAGATAGCTTGTATTTCTACTAACACTTCTTTGAGTAGATGGAATGGTTAAATTCTCTTTTATAGGTTATTATGATGATGATGGATACTTTGATGGTGTTTATATTCTTTCTTTCTGCTCCTTCCATGTATTGGGGATTAAGAGAAGGGTAGAGACCTAAAAGCTTCCTAGAACTAGCGACGTTTTTAGCTAGAACCCATAAAACCCAATAATTGCGGCATGTGCACAAGAGCCCACCTGGCTGTGCATGCTATCTCGTGATTCAGCACCAGACAACGAGCACAATGGTGAAACGGAGGTGGAATCTTGCCTAGCGTGGCTATAAGACTTCTGATGTTGCTAAACATTATAGTCGGTCCCACATTTGGGGCGGGTATGGGTCCGCACCTCCTGGTCGCATGAAGCGCGTGCCTATATGGGCGTCCTAGGCTCAATGGAGTGCGCCCTAGCGGTCCATGGATTTTGGGGGTTCAAGTGCACGGCTGCGTGTGCACCTAGTGGCACGTATTCTCTATCTCTAGCACACTCAGGGATCCATTATGTTTGGGGAGGTGACACTTCTCTGACCTGCCTCGTCGGACCGGGGAGATGTAACCTGAAGTAGTCTCAGGAAGGCTACAATCATGCCATAGCCTGTTTCAGCCTATCTGCAAAGTGTGCACAGGAGGGGCGGATGGAGTGGACTACGCTATTGTCTATGCCAGCCAATGCCATGTTATACTTCCATCTGCTGATACCTTGAGGCCCTGACCATCGGCAGTTGACCCCATGGAGTATGAGCCCAGGGTAGCGCCCTTGTTATGATGCGTTATGTATGTTACTATGTGCTTGTATTGTCATTTCATTGATGATGATGGATGGGCCACCCTTCGTGGTGGTATATTATTTGCGCATGATTGTTGTATGCTAACATGTATGTACGCTTCCGCTATATAGGGTTTCCATAGAGGACATGGGATGGATGACACCTATGTTCCTCGCCCGGACACTTGGCCATCCTAAGTGGTCCGAGTATGATGAAGGGCCCAACATCGTGATGTAGTTGCCACGGGAGGGGAATTCCCGTATTTGTACGATGGGAGGATCGTATAGATATTGGGAGCGTCACACCTTAGATGTTATTTCTTGATGGGAGTTGCTAGGGGTTATATTAATGATGAACCCCGACGTAGTAGAACTTTCTATTGATACATGTTCGCTATGGTCCATTCGGCGCAACGCGACATGGATAGCAAACGTAGGTGTCTACTAAGCTTGGTTGTCTAGTGACTTCCTAATATGGACCTTAAACAAAAAGAATAAAAGACTTCCTAGTCAAAAGATATCTCTGCCTACAAAGTATACATGTAGCACAAACGTTTTGCTCAATCGGATGTGTGTCGGCGCAACCCCAATATGGATAGGATATGTAGGTGTCTACTAGGCTTGGTTGTCTGGTGACTTCCTAATATGGATCTTAAACAAAAAAAATAAAAAATACTCGTGACTTCCTAAGACGGGAGATATCTTTGCCTATAAAGTGTGCATGTACCACAAAAGTTTTGCTCAATGGATGTGTGGCGACTGGTATAGACCTAGTGATGCCTAAGACTTGTGCACTTTGGTCAGGGTTAAAAATCTAATTTAGTTATTTCTTGATGGGAGTTGTTAGGGGTTATATTAATGATGAACCCCGACGTAGTAGAACGTTCTGTTGATATATGTTCACTATGGTCCATTCGGCACAACCCGATATGGATAGAATATGTAGGTGTCTACTAGGCTTGGGTGTCTGATGACTTCCTAATATGGATCTTAAACAAAATGAATAAAAAGTACTCGTGACTTCCTAAGGCGACGGGGAGAGGCGACAGGGAGAGGCGATCCGACGGGGGGGAGGCGATCCGACGGAAATACCCATCTAAATATCCAGCTAAGTGCATATCTCCCAGCTCTCATGATTCTTAACACACTAGTTTTCGCAAAATTTGTTCAGGATTATACTATGTTCATACTTCTTAGGAAATAAATTATGTAGTATACAAATGTATGATTGATCCGGACGAGAAAGAAATGAGATAGATATCGGTGCATGAGCAAGACACAACACTATTAGATCGGGATGATCGTTGCTATATAGATAATTTGAAATTCAAGGTAGATAAAGGAGCCGATAACATGACTCAACAGAATTACAATTGTAGAATACAAGAGGGCACCTGAAGAGGAGCTCAAAGTTTCGCCGACGTAAGATTCAAAATCTCGAGCCGTTGAGAAATAAGGATAGGCATAAAATAAAATAAATCAAAAATGGGAAAATTAAGGAATTTGGAAACAAGGGGAAACGTGGGCAAAGTGGCGAGATAACATCAGGCACGGTCCAGTCCAACGAAGAAAAGAATAGGCACGTGGGCGAGGGGAAAGGGAGGTAAAAAAAAAAAAAGGGTCGGGTAAATTGAATAGGGTAGTAGTGATCATGATGACTACTGGATAGCCATAATAATGGGTAGTATAGAGAAAATAGGAGAGGTACACATGTCAGCTATAGGGCTAGGGATATGTGGCGGGATTAAGCGTACGAAAAACTCTTGGGACGGATAGGACAAGACCCGGGCATTTAAGACAGAAATAAGGAATTAAGTAGGCGGGGAAATCTGACACGATTTTCGTAAACCCTAAATATTCTAAAACCCTATATATATAACAAGTCTATTAAATGAGAAAAAGAGTGATCGTGGAAGGGCCCCCTTTTAGGAAATCGGTTCCAGATCGCTTTGAGCTCGATCCCGATCTGGGCCGGAAATTCAAAGCCGAGCAAGGAAGCTTTCAACAAGCCTCGACCCCAAATTTCAAAGGATCAAGTATGGACAAGGGGAAAAAGGTTCTCGGAGTGTAGATGGGGAGAAGAAGATTGGCAAGAAGCGCCCCAACTCCCAAGACCCCCGTGCAATTTGATGTGACTATTCAATCCCGAGCTTGAGGAGCTCAACTGCGGTGTATCCGCCGACACTAAAGTATGTGCCTCGAAAGCAGAGGCTTACCTTCATGCATCACCGGGCGTCGAAAGTGCAATCGGTTCGGCATCGCGGGTAATCCATCATGTTCGGCCCATGGATAGCCAAGATAAACCCTAGGGTTGCTTGAAGTACTCGGAGTTTTAGGTGACAAAAATGATTCTGGTGAGGCGCCAAGACATGGATCGCATAATGCAATGCTTCAATAGGCGCAAGTTCATGCCGCCATACAAAGGTCTTGAGCTGCCATCGGCACAATCTTCCGGGTGTGTGATTTCGGCAAGGTTTGTATTTACCGGCCATGAAGAAGAATCCCGCCGATTTTTGTGCCTTTGGCGATATGGGGAGGAATCTCGAAAAAGTTAAAAGATCGGGAAACATCGAGGAAAAGAAGATAAAAAGAATTAGTTATGGGCAGGAAAAGAGTCGGATCAGTATGAAATCAGGGGAGGCCCGAGCAGATGCATGTCATCATGGAATAAATTACTACTCCTATATTTTAGTGTAGCCAAAATAGGTTTAGCTAAACTACTTTCAAATTGGGGCTAGAAGTTTCTAATACTTGGCTAAACTAAATGGTTTTTCTCCATCACAGTTTCTTGCTTTTGGCTAAATTTTCACAAAATGGAAAAGGCAAATATTAGCCATCATTCTATAGTAATTTAAAAAACCAAGCATTTTGCAAAGACATTTAATTTATTGTAAATACATAAATCAAGACACAAACATACATGAACGTTATTCAAAAAACCTAAAAAAAGGATTACATTGTTCCTTTTCCTCTAATGCTTCAACTTTATACATACATTGGTGTTGAATTTCGGGCTAATCTATCTATTTTTCTAAGCCCACTCTATCTTAGGTTTAGCTAATCGATGTCCTGATGGATATGTCCGAGGTAAAGGTTTGGCTATTTAACCTAAAAAACTCACTTAGGCGTAAAAAAAAATTGGGCTAAAAATTTTTTTTTGGGCATTTTTTCCATTTACTTTAGCCATTTTTTACTTGGCAAAATGCTACAAAATAGCCATTTGGCTAATCTTAGCCGTTATTTTATTCCATGCATGTCATGCTCTCCTTTTTTGTCACGCTCTTTTTATCTTTTTGACCTTTTTTATCCTTTTACCTTTTATATCTTTTGTCCTCTTTGCACTTCTCTTTCTCGTTTTCCTGCTCAAAACAATCCTTTGTTCAAAACAAGTTAGGTTCGGAAACTGCATCGACTTTTTTAGATGATACTATGAAAAGATAATAGGCACCAAAGATCTGGACCGAAATGTCGCTATGCAAGTAATCACGCGTAAGGAAACAAAACCGCTTTTGTTTGTATGTCCGTATGAGAAAAGATTTTGTATAAGAATGGCTTTAAAAGATAAGCAATGTTTGTGAGAGAAGAACTCTCCTTTTAATGTAGATTTTTGCAAAGAATATAACATCGGATGTTATCCACGGTAACTTTGTGTCCCAAAGTTGGTTATTCTTTCCCTAAAGCAAAAAGAGACGATACCATATCTGTATTTCGGAACGGGGGATGTAGCAAAATCGAAGCTAATCGGCAAAACGGGATGGCCGCATACATCTCGAGAGATACGAAGAACATATTGGGTGATACGTAGTAACTTAGGTAAGGGTATCCAAGATTCATCTAGACACGAAAAAAACAAGAACTAATGTGGTGGCCAAAAGCATCGATAAACCATGCATGAACGGAAACCAGATTTGACAACAACCAATGACTTAGGAGACTTATGAATCTAGGAAGAAGCATATAAGGTGGTTGGCGTAAAACACGCATTGAAGGTAAAAAGAGGACGATGTGTAAGGTGGTAACGACCCGGCATGGGCCCACATAGGGACGGAAGAAATATAGAGATATAGTAGTAATAGAATTATAGTAATACAACAAGGATAGAATGTGAAATATAATATATAGATGGTAATCGTGGATGCATTGAGGTCGGAGGTATTAAGGAAAGGATAGATATAATTGGGTGGAGGTACATGATAGGTAATGCAACGCTGACGCACACAAAGGGCCTAGTAGAAATACGAAAGTGAAAAGGAGAAGTTGGGCTTGATACGAAAAATCGAGGAAGAGACGAAACAGGAACCGTGAAAAGATAGGGGGTCCAGGAGTAGATGGTGCAAAGGGTGGAAGGGGCTAAGCTATGGGACCGAGGAGGGACGGGTGTCCGCCCATACACCGGAGACGAGTGGGAAGATAGCCCAACGGGCCGGGTGCCAACCGCTACAAACAGGGACACCAACTTACCCCTACATAGAATGGAAACGAAAATGGAAGTGGAAAGACAGAGGTTGCCAAGTACGGGATAGTGGGAGGCAACTCCCCGGCCGTACACCAGGACAGTGAGGATCCAATCCTCCGGCTGGTGCACCAAAGTCACATAAAACCCACTCCCAAAAAGGATACAAAGAAACCGAAACAGTCCAGTTGATACCGAAAATTACCGAATCCAGGGAATTGAATACAAACCTAAGTGCCAGACATAAGACGCCGATAGTAAATGGCGGACGCAAACACCCAGTAATCATATCTTAGGTAGGATGATTCGAATTTTGAAATTCAAAAACTGAAAGAATATGGGGGGAAAGGCCGAACGGATAAATAAAGGAACAACATATAGCAAGCCCCAAGAGAGATAGGAAACAGGAAAGCACAGGAGAGAGGAGCGGCTGAAAGGAATTAATGGCTAAACCATCGCAACAACAGAAGAAGAATGGCTAGCCAAGCGGGAGCGGCAAGGTGGAAGAACTCAAGCAAGATCTGCAAGACTTTTGGCGCAGATGGACGTATAGGCTGGAAGCCGTGGTCCCGAGGATGGAAGTAATCAACACATCACCGGGCGCAGTGCAACAGTAACAAGGAGGCAATAGGGAAAGTGGAAGAACTAAATCCGTGTGGTGGAAGATACAGAGGTGGAAATTCGGAAGAGAATGGAAGAGGTAGAAAAAGAAAAAGCGGAATCATACAAAGGTTGGTGATATTAGAAAAGCAACAAATAGATCTAGATGCGGCGTAGTTTTGATAGGATTAAACCAAGATATAGTGGAGTTCAAAGAACAGAAAGGATTAAACTGATGTAAGATTGATAGGAGTAGCCGAGAGGCCTAACGTTAAGACACGCTGGTCACCGCAGAGATAATGGAGAACGGTTTCGTGAACACGAATGTGATAGTGAAAGCAAAGATCGTGCGTGAGCTTGGAGAGGGAGAGCTTGAGACATATAAATGTGACTCATGAGGACCTAGGTAAAATTCGCAAAGAAAGGATCATCCACGCAGGTTCAAACTCGTGAATGGACTCAGTACAAGAGGCCCCGACACCCATGCAGACAGGGGTTACACAGAGAACCGGGCGAAAGTCGAGAACCGAAGCCTGGGCGGAGTACAAGCAGGGGTAAAGAATGGGAAACTATACAAAAAGAGGAAGGGAGAACACATCGCAAGAACCGCAACACAGAAGGATGTAATGGAACCGCAGGGGCCGGGAGATGGGAATCAAGAAACGGGAAGTAGTGAGGGAGAGGGGACAGCCAAATGGATGAGGGAAATAACACCATCCTGAGCAACAGACACCGAAAACAGCCCCAAAGATTCTAACACAAAACACGCTTAGGATGGGGAAATGGAAAAGAGGTCGGAAGGACCTAGACAAGAACATAAAAGCCGACAAGGGAGAGAGTGGGGGATCAGGGAGCAAGAACGAGAGGACAAACTAAGGAAAGGACACGTGAATAGAAAAGTGAGGGGACGGGGGGGCGAAAGGAAGGAAGAAGTAACGATCCGGTCATCGAACCGTGCAGACGATATCCATGGGATGATGGAGAACGCCTAAAACGGGCACGAGACAAGGACATCATATGTCTAGTAGAGACATGGGAACACAAAGACAAAGAGGCTACGGATGAACCAAAAGGCACTTTGTTCACTTGTTGGAGGAAAAGAACTACAAAATAGGAAGGGTAGCGCAGGCTAGCCTCACACATTAGAAATAGCAAAGATCGTAAAAAGCATGTATTTTGGAAAATGACATTAATAAAAGATACATGCTTATAAATGTTGTGTTGCTTGATTACGTAAATCTATATTTTGCTAATAGTATACTATCCTACCCCAATGTGATAAACCGAGCTATTAAGCATGGGGAGAGATCACATGAGACATAGGGATAAGGAATGTTGATCATAGTAGGGGATATTAATGCAAGGACGGACAGAACAATCACATAAAGGGGGATAGACAACGAGAGTAGACAAAGTGGATCCAAACTATAAGAGGGAAGGAATGGCAATGGCCGACACTGAGACGGGTGGAGATGACAAGAGGAGAAACATCATGGAGGTATGTACAAAATGGATGTATACAATTATATGCAAATGGATTAAGAAGATGGAGGAGTCAGCCGGCCCACAAGCACAAATGCCCACGGAGCAAAGATAGTAGACTATGTGATAGCAAACGAGGAAGCAATAAAGGAAATCCTGGAAAGATGGAATTAGGGGAATGGCCGATAGGAAGGAGGGAGGGACACAGACCCATATTGCTCAAGATAAATGTGACAAGAGGAAGAACAGGATGAAGCAAAGGAAGAGGTAAACGGGCGAGATAACAATTAAATTGAGAGAAAAGAGAGTGGGAACATTCATAAAAAGGTACAAAAGGAAATAAAAGCAAAGGAATGGGGAGAGGGAATGAAAGACAAGAGGGAATGATATGAACGACATCTTGGAGGAAGCAAATAGAGTGGGCATTCGGAGAAGAGAAAGAGGAAAGAGGGCAATAGCATTTCCTGAGGTCAACATGGTTTGATGAAGGGTGCATGGAGCAACGGGCGAAAGCCAAACAGTAAAGGGACCGAGGCATACCAAGAGGAACGCAGCAAAGTATGTGAAAATTCTGAAAAGAAAGAGAACCCGTGACCTAAAAACCATCAATGGGGATTGGCCAAGACCAAAAAGGAGACCTAAGGTATTCGAACAATATGAAAAGGGGCTCAAAAGCAAGAGCGTACATCAAAAGGGGGGAGGGGGAGAAGAACGGAAATAGAAATAGACCGACAAGATACCTAGAACGGTTGTACAAAACAGAGCCGCACCAATCATGGACCCGGCGTATTAGACACAAACCCCCTTTCTCCTGTGAAGAAGTGACATGGACACTAAATAAAATGGCAAACAACAAGGCTCCGGATCTATATGGGCTAACAAATGAAATGCCAAATGCGAGGGAAACGTAGATAATAGGGATTATAACAAAAGTATTCAATGAGATAGTACATTTGGGTCTTCCGGAAAGATGGCAAAGCAACAAGGTAATCCCGCTCACAAAGGGGGGAGACAAGGAGGAACCGAGCAATTACAGACTATTATGGTCACCTCAATATTCGCGAAATGGTTCGGGAAAACACCGACCAAAACTCAAAACGCGGGCGTATAGGAAGCTCGTTAGCACAAGGTCAAGCAGTTTTCGACCGAGTATTCACTACGCACTATTTGGTGACTCTAAGGATAATGATAGAGCAGACAAAGGAGAATAACAAGAAGATCATATGCTGCTTCGTGGACTTTAAAAAGGCCTTTGACACAGTGCCTAGGGATAAACTTCTACTTAGGCTAATAGGACTAAAAGCACCAGAAGGGCTAGTAGGATCAATCGCAAGGCTATACCAAAAGGTGTATGCCAAAACAGCAGAGGGAGAAGAAGCCATAGAATGTGATACAGGAGTTAAACAAGGCTGTCCATTATCGCCAACACTATTTGGGATATATATAGATGCACTACAGGAATTTGTCAGGGAAAGACAAGGAGACAGTGAGGCACCAATGATAGGGAAAACAAAAGTCCCAATAATGCTATATGCGATGATTTGGGTATGATGGCGACCAAAGCCAAGGGATGCAATGTAATGCTAGAAATACTAGAGGAATTTTGTGAGGAGACAGGATCGATACCAACCCAGGAAAAACAAAAATAGTGACCTTCGACAAAAATAAAACACAGGCCATTTAGATACAAGGGGGAAGAACTAGAGGAAGCCACATGATACAGGTATCTAGGGTACGACACACATGAGGGGGGAGATGGTCAAAAGGAGCAGATACCAGATTTCAAGCAGCAATAGGCAATTACTACATCATGATGAATTATTGCAACAACAACAGGATCACCAATTGGGAGATCAAAGCATACCTATTCAAAGACGATAGTAGCATCAACACAATTGTACGGACAACATACATGGGGACCAGACTTGAAAAAGAAATGGGAAAAGAGGAAGGCATAATGAGGCAATGGCACGGACAGGAATTCCAGTGTGAAGACAGTACATCACCGGGCAACATCTTATATGAAACGGGGAAAACCAATGGAAGTGAGAGCCCGGGAAAGAAATGGGGCTAGATACCTAATAAAGGACAATAGCTATGGGAAAGAGGACAAACTGCCACTAGCGATAGATGAATCGGCAAAAACAAAGACATAACAACTGGTTTAACGACTTGGCCAAATGGACAAGAAGTATGGGGATGCAACTAAGCCGATCATACAGGCGTAAGAATGGAACTAAGAATGGATGAGACAGGGCAATGAGAAACCGATGGCACAAAGACACAAAAATGCCCAAGGCAAACCGGCTATTGAAACCTTCAACCTGTGGGGGAGATAGGGCATGTCACATACGTATAAAGAAATGAGTAAGAGTAACAGGGAACGCCGCCGATTCGTGATGGGAAGCCATGACCTCCGAATTGAAAAGATAGATGGAGGAAAATAGATAGAGCAGAGCTTTAATATGTCGAAGTATGTGACTCCGAAAAATAGAGGACGAAGAGCACATGGTAAAGGAATGCCCGGTTTACATAAACGATATAAGGTCCAAATTTGACAAGGTCAGGATCTCCCACTCCCAAAGACTGATGGACAAAGAAGAGACACTCACGATATAGCCGTAAAGCTATAAAAGAATGATAATAAGACACCGGGGGTGCACAAAGAGAGAGGGCTAGTAATCAAAAAGCACGTATGAGGCGGATCGTGAGTAGCCCAAAAAGTACAGCTTCAAAACTGTTTATAACGATGCATTTGTGTATGGCCAAGAAGCCAGCTATAAGCACGATGCGGGTAATATATAAAGAACAAGTGAAGCCCGCTAGATGGCTACATAAAACCTATGCGTCTGTTTGCTGGAAGCACCCTATGGGAGCTCGCAGGATGCTACATAAGTCCGGGGGCCTCACGGCCTGAGGGACGTTAATGTATATTCTATTCTATTCTATTCTATTCTATTCTATAAAAGTGTGCATGTACCACAAAAGTTTTGCCCAATGGATATGTGACGAGTTGGTATAGATTTAGTGATGCTTAAATTTATGCATTTTGGTCAGGGGTTCAAACCCTACCTTAGATGTCATTTCTTGCTGGGCGTTGCTAGGGGTTATATTAATGATGAACCCCGACGTAGTAGAACTTTCTGTTGATACATGTTCACTATGGTTCATTCGACGCAACTCGATATGGATAGGATATGTAGGTTCTACTAGACTTGGCTATCGGATACTTCCTAATATAGACCTTAAATAAAAAGAATAAAAAAATACTCGTGACTTCCTAAGGCGGGAGATATCTCTGCCTACAAAGTGTGCATGTACCACAAATGTTTTGCTCAATGGATGTGTGGCACTAACGAGTTGGTATAGACCTAGTGATGCCTAAGATTTGTGCACTTTGATCCGGGGTTCAAACTCTACCTTAGATGTCATTTTTTGATGGGAGTTGCTAGGGATTATATTAATGATGAACGCTGACGTAGTAGAACTTTCTGTTGATACATGTTCATTATGGTACTCGTGACTTCTTAAGACGGGAGATATCTCTGCCTATAAAGTATGCATTGCATAATCCGATATGGATAGGATATGTAGTTGTATACTAGGCTTGGCTGTCTGGTGACTTCCTAATATGGACCTTAAATAAAAAGAATAAAAAATACTCGTGACTTCTTGTTAGCGGAGATATCTCTCAAAAAAGATGTGCATGTACCACAAGAATTTTGCTCAATTGATGTGTGGCAAGTTGGTATAAGACCTAATGATGCCTCAAATTTGTGCACTTTGGTTAGATGTTCAAACCTTATTTTAGATGCCATTTCTTGATGGGAGTTGCTAGGGGTTATATTAATGGTGAACCACAATGTAGTAAAACATTTTGTTGTTACATGTTCACTAAGGTCCATTCGGCGTAACCCCCTGATATGGACAGGATATGTAGGAGGTGTCTACTAGATGTCTGATACTTCCTAATATGGACCTTAAATAAAAAGAATAAAAAAATACTCGTGACTTTCTAAGGCGGGAGATATCTCTGCCTACAAAGTGTGCATGTACCACAAATGTTTTGCTCAATGGATGTGTGGCACTGGCGAGTAGGTATAGACCTAGTGATGCCTAAGATTTGTGCACTTTGGTCAGGGGTTCAAACCCTACCTTAGATGTCATTTGTTGATGGGAGTTACTAGTGGTTATATTAATGATTTCTGTTGATACATGTTCATTATGGTCTATTCTACAAGAACTCGAGGATATGTAGGTGTCTACTAGGATTGGTCTATTCGGCGCAACCCGATATGGATAGGATATGTAGGTGTCTACTAGGCTTGAATGTCTGGCGACTTTCTAATATGGGCATTGAACAAAAAGAATAAAAAATACTCGTGATTTCCTAAGTCGTGAGATATCTCTGCCTATAAATTGTGCATGTACCACAAAAGTTTTGCTCAATGGATGTGTGGCGAGTTGGTATATAGACCTAATGATTTGTGCACTTTTGTCAGGGGTTCAAACCCTACCTTAGATGTCATTTCTTGATGGAAGTTGCTAGGGGTTATATTAATGATGAACCCTGACGTAATAGAACTTTCTGTTCATACATGTTCACTATGGTCCATTCTATGGACCCGATAAGGATAAGATATGCAGTGTCTACTAGGTTTGGTCAGTCCGTGACTTCCTAATATGGACCTTAAAACAAAAAGAATAAAATACTACGTGACTTAATAAGGTGGGAGATATCTCTTCCTACAAAGTGTGCATGTACCACAAAAAATTCTCAATGGATGTGTGGCGAGTTGGTATAGACCTAGTGATGCCTAAGATTTGTGCACTTTGGTCAGGGGTTCAAACCCTACCTTAAATGTTATTTCTTGATGGGGTTGCTGGGGTTATATTAATGATGAACCCGACGAGTAGAACTTTCTGTTGATACATGTTCACTATGGTTCATTCGGCGCAACTCGATGTGTATAGGATATGTAGGCTTGGCAGTCTGGTGACTTCCTAATATGGACCTTAAACAAAAAGAATAAAAAATACTCGTGACTTCCTAAGACGGGAGATATCTCTGCCTATAAAGTGTGCATGTAGCACAGAAGTTTTGCTCAATGGATGTGTGGCGAGTGCTATAGATCTAGTGATGCCTAAGATTTGTGCACTTTGGTCAGGGGTTCAAACCCTACCTAAGATGTCATTTCTTGATGGAAGTTGCTAGGGGTTATATTAATGATGAACCCCGACATAGTAGAACCTTTTTTTGATATATATTCACTATGGTACATTCGGCACAACCCGATATGGATAGGATATGTAGTTGTCTACTAGGTTTGGCTGTCTGGTGACCTCCTCATATGGACCTTAAATAAAAAGAATAAAAAATACTTGTGACTTCTTAAGACTGGAGATATCTCTGCTTACAACGTGTGCATGTACCACAAAGAATTTGCTCAACTGATGTGTGGCGAGTTGGTATAGGCCTAGTGATGCCTAAGATTTGTGTACTTTGATCAGGGGTTCAAACCCTACTTTAGATGTCATTTCTTGATGGGAGTTGCTAGGGGTTATATTAATGGTGAACCATGACGTAGCAGAATATTCTGTTGATACATCTTCACTATAGTCCATTCGGCGCAACCCGATATGGATAGGATATGTAAATGTCTGCTAGGCTTGGTTGTCTGTTGACTTCCTAATATGGACCTTAGACAAAAAAGAATAAAAAATACTCGTGACTTCCTAAGGCGGGAGATATCTCTGCCTACAAAGTGGGCATGTACCACAAAAGTTTTGCTTAATGGATATGTGTCGAGTTGGTATAGACCTAGTGATGCCTAAGATTTGTGCACTTTGGTCAGGGGTTCAAACTTTACCTAAAATGTCATTTTTTGATGGAAGTTGCTAGGTTATATTAATAATGAACCCCGACATAGTAGAACTTTCTGTTCATACATGTTCACTATGGCCCATTCGACGCCACTCGATATCCTATAGCCCATTCGACACCACTCGATCTGGATAGGATATATAGGTGTCTACTAGGCTTGGCTGTTTGATGACCTTCAGCAAAAAGAATAAAAATACTCGTGACTTCCTAAGGCGGGAGATATCTCTGGCTACAAAGTGTGCATGTACCACAAAAATTTTTCTCAAAGGATATGTGGCGAGTTGGTATAGACCTAGTGATGCCTAAGATTTGTGCATTTTGGTCAGGGGTTCAAACCCTACCTTAGATGTCATTTCTTGATGGAAGTTGCTAGGGGTTATATTAATGATGAACCCCGACGTTGTAGAACTTTCTGTTGATACATGTTCACTATGGTCCATTCGGCGCAACTCGATATGTATAGGATACATAGGTGTCTACTACGCTTGGCTGTTTGGTAACTTCCTATTATGGACCTTAAACAAAAAGAATAAAAAATACTCGTGACTTCCTAAGACGGGAGACATCTCTGCTTACAAAGTATGCATGTACCACAAACATTTTGCTCAATGGATGTGTGGCGGGTTGGTATAGACCTAATAATGCCTGAGATTTGTGCACTTTGGTCAGGGGTTCAAACCCTACCTTAGATGATATTTCTTGATGGGAGTTGCTAGGGGTTATATTAATGATGAACCCCGACGTAGTAGAACTTTCTGATACATGTTCACTATGGTCCATTCGGCGCAACCTGATATGGATAGGATATGTAGGTGTTAGGCTTGGTTGTCTGGCGACTTCCTAATATGGACCTTGAACAAAAAGAATAAAATATACTAGTGACTTCCTAATGCGGAAAGTGTAAAGTTTTGCTCAATGGATGTGTGGCACTGGCGAGTTGGTATAGACCTAGTGATGTCGAAGATTTATGCATTTGGTCAGGGGTTCAAACCCTACTTTAGATAGAATTTGTTTATATTAATGATGACCCCTGACGTAGTAGAACTTTCTGTTGATATATGTTCACTATGGTCCATTCGACGCAACCGATATGGATATGGATAGGATATGTAAGTGTCTACTGGCTATCTGGTGACTTCCTCATATGAACTTTAACCAAAAAGAATAAAAAATACTCGTGAGTTCCTAAGGCGGGAGTTATCTCTGCCTACAAAGTATACATGTACCACAAAAGTTTTGCTCATTGGATATTGTGACGTCCCCTACTCGTATACGGTGCACTCACCGTATACAAACAGGAGTTCATCCCCCATACCAGCTCCATGCCGATACAGGGCCCTCCACATGACACTGCAACCGTGACGGGTTCCAGTGGGAAGAGTGAAGGGGTCATTTTACCCCGTCTCCCTCAGGGCCTACCTAGCTGCGGAAGCGTAAACATACATGTCAGTATATAACATAAGCACATATCCACCTCGAAGGGTGGTTCATCACATCTGCATACACAAGGTGAGCACAATACATATGGGGAGTCCTACCCAAGGCTCAGACTCAAGGGGATGACTGACGGCTTGGGTCTCCAGAGTTCATTGCAGACAGAATTCATGGCAATGGATTTGGCTGGCATATGAACATGGCATAGGGTTGTCCACTCCATCCGCCCCTCCCCGTACACTTTGTAGAGTAGGCTGAAAAAGTGCGACTGACCTGATCAGAGTCTCCGGGATGCATAGCCAAAGGGGCTATTCCCGGGTCTCATCCTCCCAGCCCGGAGGGGGCAAGAAAGGATCGCCCCTCCGAGATCTGCATGCCGACTCAAGGTGACTAGAGGGCCACCGCCAGATCTGACCAACCCACCGGAAAGTGTACACCACCACTTCGCACGTTAGCCAGTCCATGCCCCTACCCACACTCAAGTGGTAAGCCATTAGACCTAGTCACTATGATCCCCGGTAGGCCTTACACACCCGAGGGATCGCTCAAGAGTCGGAACATGGACCTCCTTCTTAGCCGGGCCCGGCCCCTTCACCCACAAACGGTGTGGTTCTTGTGCACATGCCGAATCTATAGTGTGCTAGAGAGGCTAATCTAGGAGCATCTACTACCAAGCTTGAGGTCTCTACCCCCTTCCCAATACAAGGAGTTCATAGAGATACATCATCCATATATATCACGTAAGAATCAAGAACTATATCTAATCTATATCATAGAGTTAGGTTCTTTAGTTAGAGGCTGGTATCTAGGGATCTAGAAGGCTGCTATGGGCAATTAAATAGGCTAAACCCTCTCGATTCTATGACCGAAATAGGGTTTAGACTAGTTAATTGGCCAAATACCTGATCCTTGCGTGGCTCCTCCCGACCCGAAGTTCACCATCCCACAAAACGCTTCAATCAAGGGAAACTAATGGTGCAATTCTCTTAGGCAGAGTTCTGAGGCGGTTTTGGCCGCTTGAGGCAGCCAAAACAGAGCCTCTAAAACCCTAGAAACGAAAAATGGGCAAGTTAGGGTTTCCCTTCTTAAATAGACAAGGGGTTGGCTAGGGTTTCCAATTATCCCCTTTAGGCATGTGGGATAATTGGGAATGGGCCCACTTGCCTTTAATGGCTAGGTGGCAAAATGTGCCCACATGGAAATGTGTGCCCACATTAATGTGTACATTGGTAAATGTGCACATTAATTGCACACTCTTAGCAAGTTGCCCCCTAGGGGCTACCCACTTTGGTTACACGCCGGCGCATTACGCCGGGCCTGAGTGGCGTGTACGCCGCGACGAGGCAAGATAAAGATACGCCCCGACCGATAATCTTCACGCATATGTAGCGAAATGGTATAGATTTAGTGATATCTAAGATTTGTGCACTTTGGTCAGGGGTTCAAACCCTACTTTAGATGTCATTTTTTGATGGGAGTTGCTAGGGGTTATATTAATGACGATGAACCCCGACGTAGTAGAACTGTCATTTTTTGATGGGAGTTGCTAGGGGTTATATTAATGATGATGAACCCCGGCGTAGTAGAACTTTCTATTGATACATGTTCACTATGGTCTATTCGGCGCAACCCGATCGTTGTAGTCTAGCTCAATTGATCTATGATGCCTTTTCTGCAAGGCATGATATCATTTGGGTTGCTTGGATTATACAGTTGCCACTTTTAAGGCCTTTTATCTAAAAAGAGTTCTTGCCTCACCCCCCAAAAATAAAATAAAATGTAACTTCAACAAATAATTAGGTTATAACCAGAGAATTGTAACATCTATCAATAGGCATAAATCGGTTTGGACATTAATAGTCATCTATTAGGTTAATAGGGATTTCTATGATGTATTGATTTCGTATGCATCTATGCAAATGAACTAACCTTAATGAATCTAAACTTCTCGATAAAAGTCTCTAATAACATACGTGGTGGATGCGGTAGGAGAATCCATGCACATTGATCAGTTTAGAGGCCATCACAAGTCTCGAATAGAGGTTTGTAGGACTGGAAAAGAAGTAAAGGAATTAAGTATAGAAACAAGGATGCTCTATAAAAATACAGAAGCAAGCAAGGATAGGCACCAAAATCCCAAAGCATAAAAAAAACAAACTCACGGAACTTCCTAAAACCATGCTCACTTGTTTCTTAAGTTGTATCGTTCTTTAGAAGTGATAAATTTTGTGAGAAAATATCATGAATCAATTCTTGTTGAATGGTGCAAAAAGCTAACAAAGATTCAAACCAAAACCTAGTTTTCCTGCATGAGTTTCCACTTTACTGAATGAGTTGCAACCATCAGAATAAGCCTCACTTTAATTATATGGTGCTTATGCTTAGACCCAAATGTAATGAATGATGAGTCCCACATCATGCATCAAGGGGTCTTTGAGAAGAAAAAAGAAGAAAATACATATATCAAAAATGCTATGGAATAACTAAAAGGGATCTGAAAGCAAATTGCTAAAACCGCTATTTATGAGCCAAAAACCATTGCTAAAGTAGGGGTTATATTAATGATGAACCCCGACGTAATAGAACTTTCTGTTGATACATGTTCACTATGGTCCATTCGGCGCAACCCGATATGGATAGGATATATAGGTGTCCACTAGGCTTGGTTGTCTGGTGACTTCCTAATATGGACCTTAAACAAAAACATTAAAAATACTCGCAACTTCTTAAGGCAGGAGATCTCTATGCATGTACCTAAAATTTTGCTCAACAGATGTGTGGCGAGTTGGCATAGGCTTAGTGATGCCTAAGATTTGTGCACTTTGGTCAGGTGTTCAAACCCTACTTTAGATGTCATTTCTTGATGAGAGTTGCTCGGGGTTATATTAATGATGAACTCCAGCTGTCTGGCAAAAAGAATAAAATACCCGTGACTTAATAAGGCGGGAGATATCTCTTCCTACAGAGTGTGCATGTACCACAAAAGCTTTTCTCAATGGATGTGTGGCGAAGTGGTATAGACCTAGTGATGCCTAAAATTTATGCACTTTGGTCAGGGGTTCAAACCCTACCTTAGATGTTATATTAATGACCCTGGACTAGAACATTCTGTTGATACATATTCCTTATGGTTCATTCGGCGCAACCCGATATGGATAAGACTTGGCTGTCTGGTGACTTTCTAATATGGATCAAATATGGACCATAGTGACTTCCTAAGGCGGGAGATATCTCTGCCTACAAAGTGTGTATGTACTACAAAAGGTTTTCTCAATGAATGTGTGGCACTGTCGAGTTGGTATAAACTTAGTGATGCCTAAGATTTGTGCACTTTGGTCAGGGTTCAAACCCTACCTTAAATGTTATTTCTTGATGGGAGTTGCTAGGGGTTATATTAATGATGAATCCGGACGTAGTATAACTTTCTGTTGATACATGTTCACTATTATGGTCCATTCGGCACAACCCGATATGGATAGGATATGTAGGTGTCTACTAGGCTTGGCTGTCTGACGTAGTAGAACGTTCTGTTGACATATGTTCACTATGGTACATTCGGCACAACCCGATATGGATAGGATATTTAGTTGTCTACTAGGCTTGGCTGTCTGGCGACTTCCTGACCTTAAATAAAAAGAATAAAAAATAGTCGTGACTTCCTAAGACGGGAGATATCTCTGCCTATAAAGTGTGCATGTACCACAAAAATTTTGCTCAATGGATGTGTGGCGAGTTGGTATAGACCTAATGATGCCTAAGATTTGTGCACTTTGGTCAGGGGTTTAAACCCTACCTTAGATATCATTTCTTGATGGGCATTGCTAGGGGTAATGATGAATCCCGACGTAGTAGAACTTTCTGTTGACATATGTTCGCTATAGTACATTCAAAGACAACTTTCTTGATGGGCATTGCTAGGGGTTATATTAATGATGAACCCCCGACGTGAGTAGAACTTTCTCGTTGACATATGTTCGCTATGGTACATTCAGCACAACTTGGTATGGATAGGATATGTAGTTGTCTACTTTGACTTGGCTGTCTGGTACTTCCTAATATGGACCTTAAATCAAAAAAAAAAAAAAAAAACTCGTGACTTCATAAGGCGAGAGATATCTCTGCCTACAAAGTGTGTATGTATCACAAATGCTTTGCATCATGGATATGTGGCACTGGCGAGTTGGTATAGATCTAGGGATGCTTAAGATTTGTGCACTTTGGTCAGGGGTTCAAACCCTACCTTAGATGTCATTTTTTGATGGGAGTTCCTAGGGGTTATATTAATGATGAACCCTGACGTAGTAGAACTTTACATGTTCATTATGGTCTATTCAGCGCAATCCGATATTGATAGGATATATAGGTGTCTACTAGGCTTGGTCTATTTGGCGCAACTTGATATAGATAGGATATGTAGGTGTCTACTAGGCTTGGCTGTCTGGCGACTTTCTAATATGGACCTTAAACAAAAAGAATAAAAAATACTCGTGACTTCCTAAGACGGGAGATATGTCTGCCTATAAGGTGTGCATGTACCACAAATTTTGCTCAATGGATGTGTGGCGAGTTGGTATAGACCTAATGATGCTTAAAATTTGTGCACTTTGGTCAGGGATTCAAACCCTACCTTAGATGTCATTTCTTGATGGGAGTTGCTAGGGGTTATATTAATGATGAACCTTGACGTAGTAGAACTTTCTGTTGACATAGTAGAACTTTATGTTGACATATGTTGACTATGGTACATTCAAAGACAACCTGATATGGATAGGATATGTAGTTGTCTACTTGACTTGGCCGCCCGGTACTTCCTAATATGGACCTTAAATAAAAAAAAAAAAAATACTCGTGACTTCCTAAGGCTTAGAGATATCTCTCGCCTACAAAGTGTGCATGTACCACAAATGCTTTGCATCATGGATGTGTGGCAATCGGGCGAGTTGGTATAGATCTAGGGATGCTTAAGATTTGTGCACTTTGGTCAGGGGTTCAAATCCTACCTTAGATGTCATTTCTTGATGGGAGAAGCTAGGGGTTATATTAATGATGAACCCTGACGTAGTAGAACTTTCTCGTTGATACATGTTCATTATTATGGTCTGTTCAGCACAATCCGATATGGATAGGATATATAGGTGTCTACTAGGCTTGGTCTGATATGGATAGGATATATAGGTGTCTATTAGGCTTGGTCTATTTGGCGCAACCTGATATTGTCTACTAGGCTTGGCTGTCTGGCGACTTTCTAATATGGACCTTAAACAAAAAGAATAAAAAATACTCGTGACTTCCTAAGACGGGAGATATCTCTGCCTATAAAGTGTGCATGTACCACAAATTTTGCTTAATGGATGTGTGGCGAGTTGGTATAGACCTAATGATGCTTAAGATTTATGCACTTTGGTCAGGGGTTCAAACCCTACCTTAGATGTCATTTCTTGATGGGAGTTGCTAGGGTTATATTCCTAACATAGTAGAACTTTCTGTTGATATATGTTCACTACTATGGTACATTCGACACAACCCGATATGGATAGGATATGTAGTTGTCTACTAGGCTTGGCTGTCTGGTGACTTTCTAATATGGACCTTAAATAAAAAGAATAGAAAATACTCGTGACTTTCTAAGACGGGAGATATCTCTGCCTATAAAGTGTGCATGTAGCACAAAATTTTTGCTCAAGTGATATGTGGCAAGTTGGTTTAGGCCTAGTGATGACTAAGATTTGTTTATTTTGGTCAGGGGTTCAAACCCTACTTTATAGTAGTAGAACTTTCTGTTGATAAATGTTCACTATGCTCCATTCGGCGCAACCCAATATGGATAGGATATGTAGGTGTCTACTAGCTGTCTGGTGACTTCCTAATATAGATCTTAAACAAAAAGAATATAAAATGCTCGTGACTTCCTAAGGCAGGAGATGTCCTGCCTACAAAGTGTGCATGTATCACAAAAGTTTTGCTCAATGGATATGTGGCGAGTTAGTATAGACTTAGTGATACTTAAAATTTATGCAATGTGGTCAGGTGTTCAAACCCTACCTTAGATGTTATTTCTTGATGGGAGTTGCTAGGGGTTATACTAATGATGAATCCCGATGTAATAGAACTTTTTGTTGATACATGTTCACTATGGTCTATTCGGCGCAATCCGATATAGATAGGATATGTAGGTGTCTATTAGGCTTGGCTGTCTGGTGACTTCCTAATATGGACCGTAAACAAAAAAATAAAAAATACTCGTGACTTCCTAAGGCAGGAGATATCTTTGCCTACAAAGTATGCATGTACTACAAAAATTTTGCTCAAAGGATATGTGGCGAGTTGGTATAGACCTAGTGATGCCTAAGATTTGTGCATTTTGGTCAGGGGTTCAAACCCTACCTCAGATGTCATTTCTTGATGGGAGTTGCTAGGGGTTATAATGATGAACCCTGACGTAGTAGAACTTTTTGTTGATATATGTTCACTACTATGGTCCATTCGGCGCCACTCAATATGGATAGGATATGTAGGTGCCTACTAGGCTTGGCTGTCTCGTGACGTCCTGATATGGACCTTAAACAAAAAGAATAAAAAATACTCGGAACTTCCTAAGGCGGGAGATATCTCTGCCTACAAAGTATGCATGTACCATAAAAATTTTGGTCACTGGATGTGTGGCGAGTTGGTATTGACTTATTGATGCCTAAGATTTGTGCACTTTGGTCAGGGGTTCAAACCCTACTTTAGATGTCATTTCTTGATTTTTTTTCTGTCCTTAAAAGAAAAGAAAAAATAGCTTCTTTTTGTGTCAACATGTTGGACTCACTGGTTGTACCTTCAAGACCCTTTTTTTTGCANCGTGAACTGCCAGTAAGTGTTGCTAGTAGCAGTGTTGTTTGCGTATGCATATTTTACCTCTGGGTACATATAGTATCTCATGTATAGTATCGTACGTATTATACCTTAAAGTTACCTTGCCAGATTGCCAATCTTTTTGTTATTGTACTTGACATATTAGTCCAAAAAATACGTATAGTACATACATCGTCCGTGGAGACCAATCGGCCTATGGGACCCAAAAGAAGGGCTTAATTTATTTACACTCAAAATTAAAATTAGACAAAATAATTCATCATAGGCACTTTTTCCCTCTCTTTCTCTTTTTCTCTTCTGCTTGCCCTAAATAGCTGCCAGCCATGCTCCTTACCTACAGGTTACAGTTACAAGTTATAGGAGGCTGTCGGTTTATAGGAGGCTCACGATTCGATGGTTTACGTCTGGATGAATGTATTATGTCTGTTTCTTTAGGCTGAATATCCATCTTAAGGTTTATGGGGCATTTTGTTACAGTATTTGGACAAAAGTATACAATTTATCCTAGCCATTCTTAATAACTAGAATCTTGGCAAGCTGGAGGAGTGCGTACAATAAGTATCTTAATCAGCATGCAATATTCAATTGCATTTGCAGCTTTAAAAAGATTATTAAGTGTTCTTACTGTCCGAGCCTACCTTTTAAAGGTGTATGAACAATGCCATGTATGCAAAGAGGCCATGTTCGTGCCTGTCAGGTAAATATTACATCTCTCTCTAGCTCATATGAATTGGAATATCCATATTTTAGACGTTTTTATGCATTGGAATAACAGATGGAATCTTACCTTTTCAAAAGTTTGGTGTAGAGATCTTATCTTTATCTTTACCTTATGCAGTTTGGCAATTTGATACCAGCTACAGCAAAACCTCATGTATTTGGCTGCAATAGGGAATGCTCAGCTCAACCTTAGGTGCCTCTTCCTGCTCAGGTGCTTCCCGATTGTTCAGTTCGATCATTAATGCATTCTTTGCAGATCTGTTTAGGATAGAAGCATCCTTAGGATGTTCCATGCTATGCGGATATCCTAATTCATTCTATTCTCTTTTACTTTGGGAAAATACCTCTTCAAAATATTTTCTTTAAGTTTTCAAACTTAAGTTTTATTATGAGGAGTGTAAACTTTACCTTATAGCTATTCTTGTCTTGGCTAATTTTTTTTGGGAAAACTCTTTATTAAGGAGAATGTAGTATAATATTTTGTTTAAAACTGAATATGCTATAATTGCAACTATGATAGAGAGCATAACTGTTTTTAAAAATGGTATAAAGTATGTAACGTACTATACATAAAGTACGTATTTTACAAGTACTTAATAAATAAAAAAAACATATTTAAAGTACTTTTAATCTGAGAGGTATACAATCCGTATTAATACGTTAAATACATACCGTACATGTATCGTACTTGAAGTACCTGACAACACTGGGTGGTAGTCTGCTCAAGGGGGAATCTCTTCAAGATTTTTTGATGTCATGTTTGTTCTGATACACAAGTTCTCCTTGATGCCCAACAACGAATTGGCAAGGCACACAGTTGCTCATCAATTGATGATCAAGTAAAAAGCCATTCCTTACAAAGAAAAGCTTTTTGTTGCAAAGATAAGGAGCCCTTTGTTGCAAAGAAAATCCCTTCAAAAACATGGCACTAGAGGAGAGGCAGATGCCGAATTTGTAGAAATAAAATATCCCCTTGATGTAATGCTAAATTCTTGTGCCCCTGCATGCAATGCCGAAATTTCTAGAATCCACATTATAACATGTAATTACAGAATTGCAGAACATCAACATTCGAATCACAAATATTTTGTGCCCTAGGATCTGCTTAGAATCACAGATTTTCATGCTGGATTAAATGCCCAATTTCATCCATATATTTTGGAACCCTCTCTTTTTAGCTTCTCTTTGCAGATTTTGTTCCTTCTTTCTCTCCCTGTGATTCAATGGCTAAGATTAGAAATTAGAAAATCTTGTATTCAAATCTCTTTTGGAACATTTAGGGGATCATCATATGTCCCTATGGGATGTTGCCATGTGGTAGGTAGGTAGGTAGGTATTACCTACCTACCTATCTACCTACTTACACCTACCTACCTACCTACCTACCTACCTACCTACCTACCTACCTACCTACCTACCTACCTACCTATCTATCTATCTATCTATCTATCTATCTATCTATCTATCTATCTATCTAACTATCTTTGCCATCTGGTATGATGTAAAAAGTGCTATCTATCTATCTATCTATCTATCTATCTTTCAGAAGATTCGAAATTGCATTATGCTACAGTGTCTTGCAATGTATAGAATGGAGAGCAGAGTCTCTGCTGAACACCCAATAATTTGTGCCTGAATACTTCAATAATGCAAGTGAGGAAATTTTTGAAGGCCTGAAGAATGCAAAAATGAAAATCTGTCCATTTAATAGATTAGAAACCTTCGTTGGAGTTGCAAAAGTTACTTAGAAACAAGAGTTACTTGACTTGGAAGCAAAGCAGACGTATGATATTGGAGAAATAGGCAGATCAGCTTGGAGAAATAGTTTTCCTTCAGGCAGGGACATTGTCGATGACGACCTGAGGGTGAAATATGATAGATTTGATGACATGTGTTGACAAAGCCCTATGAAACGCGAACGAAGGATATTCCATTGGAATCGAGCCACACTGCATTATATATGTCAGTTATATTGGTCGTGTCATATCAAAGCCCTCTATAGCATATCTCAAAATTATAGACGCCCTTGTAAACCATTCCAAAATCATAGGCGTCCTAAATCCATGTGTTTTATGTTCACGCGATAGGTGCCCATATATGTTTTAGGCCATAGGATGAGCAGATTTGATGACTTAGAGTAGTTAATGTAGAATATGCAACAAAACTCGTTGGATGGAAGCGTCCAATCCACTGAATGACGATATGCACGTGAAATGGTTAGCAATATATTCACATATATGACACATACCATACATCAATTTTATGTATGTTATGACCCCGTCTTTAGATATTGAAAGCAATACATCTCTATATATAGAACATATATAATATATTCCAATAAATTCCCCCATGTCCACGCGACATTTTGTTATATACTTGACTCCAAGTTGGCCATGTTGCACATATTCATACATAAAGACACTCTTATAAGATTGCAATAGCTCGACCATCATCAAAATCCTCTTATCCTTGCATACTAATAATGCATATATAGTTTAATGTCAAATAGAGAATCATTAGATGTTCTTGCACTCCATCTATTTTTTCTTCAACAGTCCATGATCCCTAACTAGTTGATATACAGATACGTGTGCTTTGTGACAATAAATGTCGAATTTAATTTCATTCAACTGCCCAAAGGGGTCAAAATAGTCTCATCATAGTTGTCATGGAGCTTTCTCCATAGGATCCATGAAGGGAATAAAATGCCTACATTCATTCTCTAGGCCATGTTCAAAACATGCACATTCACACTTGCAACTATGGGCATATAAAAATGTGATATGTACTGCGTTACGGGGCATGGTCTAGTGGCAGAACCTTAAACTGTCACACCCGAGCTCATGGGTTTAAATATGACCAACATCGGCCTAGTAATGGGGACCTTAAAAATTCATTACCCCGAGGTCACGGGTTCAAGTACGACCAATCGATCCAGTCGTAGAGACCTTAAAACTGCCACTGTAGTAGAGACCTTAAATCTACCATATATACTAGATAATCATATGCAAAGCAACTTCTAGCATATTGCGCCTAGGTAGTGGATTATGTAGAATGTATTCATGATGTGACGATGAATAAAATGGTGTCCTTCAATTATAAAAAATGTGACATGTACTACATCCACAATGAACCATATAAACTCATTCAAAAACCTTGTTGGGCATTCTAGATTGTGTGAAATAGTTGTCGCCAGCGTCTAGCCTCCATGCCTGAGAAGTAGGACATATTGTGAAAACTGCTAAATATTGGGGCCCCAATTTGGATTAAGACCGAAACATTTGAGGGTGACAATGATGTATATAGAATAATAATTTTTTTACTAGACATTCCGACGTGAAAACGTTGTCGATGTTGCCTATAGTATGTAGACAAGCTGGTGGCCTCCATTTCACATCCACGTTCCTTTGCCTCCATTATGTGATGAGACCTAGAACACAAGAAAGATATTGGAGGCGGCGCCGTTCCTTCCTCGATCATGTGGCTAGTCGCAAAGACAACAAAATGTAATTCATTAACCATCAACGAGTTGAACACTTGATAGGTAATTGGTGGTTGTTGAATAGGCTAGCGCCCTTAAAATATTGTGCATGGTCACCTAGAAAAGTACAACAGTTAAAAAGAAGAAGAAGAAGAAGGAGAAATGAAGACTGGAGTTTGACATGTTACCATCAGGTAGAGCCGGCATCTAAATTAACATCTGATCAATGAGGTGAGATCTGGAAGTGAATAAAATAAGCCGATCCGCGTTGAAACTGACAAATACATGTAGGCATGTTATTGGTAGGCCTACCAGAACAACAGATTCGCATGCTAATTGGTAGGCCTAATTTTTGCTATTAGATGCTAAGAGGGGAGCATGGAAGCCCACATTTTGGGAAGAACCATTGGAAATTTGCAAAAAGTGGCCAATTGTTTTGTGAGGAAATACCCAAGCATCAAAAAGTGCATGACCCAATGACCCCCATCTGGCTGGGTCCATAGCCATGGCGGCCCTGCGGCTAGCCGCCAGAGTACCTTGGTTTAAAGGTATGTGCCGGATCCTTTTAGGGCATAAACTCTGTCACAGTTCCTGTCTTATTTGCCAGGGCTTCTCTTATTCGTCACCATTTTGTTTGCTCCTCCTTCCGATTTAATGGCTCTCCTCGACACACTCAAATCTGTAAATGTTGATCAGTCTTTGTTTGGAATCCATCCTCCTCCTGCTGCTTCTGCATCACCTTTTGTTGGTAAGTCCTTCACCATTTTAGGGTTCGTCATTAATTTGTCTTAAGCTTATTAGCATTTCATACTTAGGTCTGAGTTAGGTTTATTTTGCTTAGCTTCTATATGCTTATTCTTTCTCAAACATTGCAGCTTTAAGAGGAAAGTCCCCATCAGAAAATACTCAGAACTCCAATCAACCTCGATCCTCTAATGCTGAAAGCAGAACTTCAGATTCTCATCATCTGCCAAACTGGTAAGCATATTGGGTTTTTTAATATTCCAGATCCTTGAAACTATTTTTATTTACTGATCCCATTGTTCACAATCACAGGGTTTTGATTATGAGTGCCTTGGACAAATGAAAGCTTAAAATTTTTTCCTGCCTCCAAGTTGCAAGGATCTCAATATATTAATTTCCTCATTAATAAGTTTTATACTAGCTTGCAACGTCACTTATGTGATGTTGCCGGAAATTTACTCTGCAACACTACAGGTGTCGCACAAGATTTTGGTTGTCCATTTGATCCGAATGGAGAGTGTACAGAATCATAGCGGAATGCTGAAATACAAGAAAATGAATGATTTTTGAAGATGGCATTTCTAAAAATATAATATGGTAGAGATGTTTGGCTGCATGGTTTTAAAACTGTTCTGTTTCTGTTTCTGTTACTACATGAAGTGAAAAGCTTCAAGGATACTTGGCAAGACCCTGTTTGTCTCTCTGCAACATACCAAATTGTTACATGGTTTCAGCTAGATCTCCTAGAAATAATAGGAATAGGATGTGACTTTCATGCTATGCAACATTGGGCAGCAACAATCAGATTCCTGCTCTTTGCCTTTGGCACAGGCTATTAACTAGAGGCTATAAGATCTGCCATACACGTGTGCTTTTAAGATAGATTATTTTGGACATTGGTAGATTCCTATTATGACTTCTCCCACTTTTTTTTTGCGCCAAAGACCATTTGGTCTCCAAGATGCCTGAATTATAAAAATGACGTAGCGCATCGACAGTACGCATTCGGACCTAAACTTCAATCACTATAAGTTGGATTTCCTCTTGCGAGGGTTTAAAGCAGTGCATTGACATTACACATTCGATCTTGCCATCATGAATGAGTTTAGAGCAGCGGCGCTACGCATTCGATCCCAACTTCAATGACCATAAGTTGGATGTGATCCTGTCCCTCAAGAATGAGGGTCTAGAGCGGTTGAACTAACTTAGCCTTCAATCATTGGGCCAAAATTGTGATCTTACTATTTTATTCCTTTGTTTTCTCCAAATGAAAATATTAACTCCAGTGTAGTAGTTTTCACGACAAGCTCTTTTACTAGGGTTTAGCCTTCGATTTAGAGGAAAATGCAATTTACCAGAGCAAAAATGGAGGGAGCCAAAGTTTTCAAACTTGCAAAGTTAGTAAAGATGAGGCAAACGAAACTAGGTGATCTTTCAAAGTTTTCAAACTTTCAAAGTTAGTAAAGATGAGGCAAACGAAACTAGGTGATCTGCACAAACAAGAAGGCCTAAGTTTGCCCTTTCCAAAAGTTAGTAAGCATTTGGGTTTCATATGTTATAGCACTTTACTCATGGAAATATTATTATTATTATTATGTCTGATGCTCAACTTGAGCCTTGAAAGGCTATGGAGCACATGAACAACATTTACAAATTTTGTAACAAGGAACGGTGAGAATCAACCGCCCTTATATAATATAATCCTAATTTTATAGGTGCCTAATATAATTTGAAGTATTATAAAATGAATTGAATTTATTTTTATCGTCCATAGAGACCAATATGCCTATGGGACCCAAAGAGAGAACGCAACAGGTGTATTACTGCTCAGGATTAAAAACCCCTACCACGAAGGGTTTTAGAGGGAAAAACTGTAGTGACAATAATAATAATAAGCAGATCCAATATCCTACAACCAGCATGTTCGCAGATTTCCTTAAGGAATATGAAATCCATATTCCTGGCTATGGAGTTCAAACTATCTCCCTTCTGCCATGGAAAGCCCTGACATTTCCAGGAGATCATATGCAAGTACAATCTCTATTTGGAGGTGGCGGATGTAGATCCTTGCAGAGTTGCAGTTTTAGTAGCATGGAGGCATCCTCCTAAGGCGGTGCAGGCCGGGAGCAAAGCCAGGAGTAGCACCCGTGGGGCTGCGACAGCATCAACACCTGGTGCAAAGCTACCGTGGCGGCACCGAAAAGGTTGCGGCGAAAGATTAGCCACGTGGGGGCGGCGACAATGGAGGCACCCCGGCGATTGCTTGAGTGACAACTCTGGCTTAATAGCGCAGCTAGAGGTAGATTCTCGGTTTACGCCCTCTCTCAGGTGCCACATCTGCAACCTCAGACGGGGTGGACAGAAAACCCGCACCTTGCCTTGCACCAAAGCAACGTGCCTCCATCCTGTCTTATGCCCTTGATGTGAGCTAGCTATTGTCAACGGGATTCCTGTTACAGTCTACATATGGATCAACGTTGAAGTGGATCAAAATCGTGCATTTTTTCGCTACATTTTTCAGGCGAAACTGAAGATAATAGGTATGGCCTTGCAGATAAAATCGCGCCACGCGTGATTTAATTTATCTTAGCTTTGAATTAAATCGCCAAGCATGCTTTGATTATATTTCGTTGTCACACTAAATCAATGCCGCAGCCGATTTGGTTAAGACTAACTCAAATCACGCTGGCGTGTTTGTATTATTTTCTGTGATCATATCTTGTCGACCCGGATACATGTTTGATGTTTCAGCTTGCCTTGCTTTCTAAAAAAGGTTGTGGTATTCACCTAAACGGAGTCCTTTATAAGACTTTTCCCAAACATAAAGTGGCTAGAGATCGGTTCATCGGACACCGTGAGAATCAAACACCAAAGTGGATCTATCTGCGAATCGCACTTGAAGGAGATGCTAGATGAGGCATTTAGGTTATTTCGAGTTGGTATTTGGTCATCCATGGAACTAAGGAACATCAAGGATACTTTGGAGGCACTGGGGGGAAATGCGTAGACATTGGTTGACCTTTTGGGATCAGAACAAATGTGTGAAGTTCACTAATCCCAAGGATCCAACAGGCAAGCCTATCTTCATCAAACACTTGAGTAACATGATGGATCTAACTTGGTATCGAGAATAAGGATGATATAATCATAGTGGATGATGATGCTCTCAAATGCTTCTACAATCAAAACGCAGCCTTGAATCCACTATCTTACATCCAAAAATTTTGGCGACCGGATGATTTTCTGGTGAAGTTTATGTCTATTATGAATAATTTGGATATGGGGATGACGGTGCGTGAAGTGTTAGATTCACACCCAGAACTGGATAGAATGGCTGACATGGAACCACACCTTGTTAAATACATGGAAAAACATGGATTGATCCCTTAATGTTTTATTGGAATATATGATATTTTTGTATGCCTATATTGGGTCCCATAGATCGATTGGTCTCCGTGGACGATAAAAAATATTCAATTCAATTCATGATAACGAGTTAACGGCCTATTATCTCCTATGATTGAAAAAAGGGGCAGGTGTTACATATGATTTTTTATGGTTTGGCATGTATAAGTATGCCAAAGCCATGCATTGATGATGTCAAAAAATTAAATTTATGGTTTCCATGGTTAGGGGTTTCTTGAGAAGATTATATTATTGGGCTTTTGTAGAAGGTTTTGGCTCATGTTGTTTTCACAGAAAAGGAGCAAATGCGTGGAGGCAATGACATCTACATCTAGGACATGGGTATGGCAGGGGGGATTTGCTAATTCTCTTCGATTTGAAGGCTAGTTAGTAGGAAACAAAGGCTTTTGTCTTAAATCACATTAGATAATCCCATGTCCCACGTCACATAGATTATTGTATTGTAGATAGTACTCTAAACATTCCTTTTGTTTAACAAAAATAGGTTACAAGTTTAGTCCTAGGGGAATAATATCTTCCCCATGTTTGCTTCTAAAGTGTCGAGCATTACTGAAGTTTTCATGTATTCATGCCCTTTCACCATTCACTCTTACAAAAGAATTTGTCGGTTTGTTCATTGCCCCGGAATGGTTTCTCAATCTTTCTATTCCATTCTCATCATCCCACCTGCCAATACTAGCATAGATATTTACCATGAATGAATAGCCACTAGAATGATCTGGAATTATAGAGACTAACTGCGCAAAGCATCTTTGTCCAAGCTCTGGTTCACTATAAGTTTTACAGGCACTTAACAAAATTATCCATGTTTCTTTGGAAATAAAATATAATGCAGTATGAAGCAATTTTTTTGCCTCATACAAATGTCCAGATCAGGAAGGAGGTCCACCATGCAAATATAGTGATCCATATTTGATAAAAGGCCATATTTTTTTTTCATCATGTTAAAACACTCATGGTCTTTAAATGTCAAACAGCCCAGCTTCCTGCAGTGAGGATACACATGAATGTAACTTCAGTTGGTATTAGGCCCTCATCACACGTAATCTGGAACCATTGGACAACCTTGTTGCCTTTATGATTCATTCCATATGCACTAATCATTGCATTCCATATGACAATACCATGGGTTGGTAAAGTATCAAAGATGCCACAATGCTATTGCAAGAGAATTGCATTTTGAGTACATGTCAGTAAGAGCATTTCCAATAAATAAATTTCTTTTTCTACCCCACTTCGACAAATCTCAATATGAAATTCTCGTCCCTTCTCTATAGCTCCTATGTAGCCATAGGCTCTTAAGCTGCAAACGAATGTGAAAGCATCTAGAAAACACCCTCAGAATGCATTGCGTCATGACACCTCAATGCTTCTTGAAAACAATCCATGGGGAGAACACCTCTGTAGCAAGAAGGACCTTATACATAGGATTCACCAAATGCTCGGCCTTAACATTCTTGTGAAGCACCCAAAGATGGGAAGCCACTACTTATGGTATAGGTGGAAGAATCGAGATGACTTTCTACCAAATTGCACGATCCCCTCTCAACTTTGCCCAGAATTCTTCTCATGCCCTCTATCGTGTCTCATTATACTATGCAGAAATTGTAAGCACACCTGCTAATCTCCAGCATCGTTGTGTCAAGGGATGACTTGATGCTACCAAAGGGGCATCTGTTTGGTTATCACCCAAAGGGATCCACCAATAACTAAGCTCCAGTAAAACTTCTTACCATAGGGTGGAAATAAAAAAGCGTGCACATGGTGTCCCATGTAACACCCTCTGAGAAAAGGAGACCGTTAGGATAAGCTGGCAGAGGATCGAAAAGAGCCTAGGGAAGCATTGGCTTGATAGATGGAGGACCGAAAGAGACACAACGATGCAAATACTAGTACAGAAGCCCTAAGCGGGGTACTCAGCAACATTGTTTTAAATCCTCCAGACGAACTTGGAAATCAGCTCTGTAGAAGAAAGTAAGTTCACGAGCAAACTTTTCGTATTGTGCCATCTTTTAAATGAGACTCCAAGGAACATCAGTATGACTTTCTATGTTCCATGGAGGATCATTTCTGGGAACTGCATACCCATATGTCAGCTCTACATCCTCCTGTTCCTGAGGTTGTGTTGCGGATTGTGGAAGAAGGTAAAACAACAACTCGCCAACATATTAAGTTTTTGTTTGTGGCTGACCTAGAGGGCTATGAAATTGCTTTTGATTTTGACAACCATTCTTTTCCTTCTCTTTTGGTCGATGAAGGGCATCATCTCAAAATGGCTCGTCAATGTAAACATGTTCCAATTTCCCGTTTTTTTCAATCTTCTTCTAACCAAGCTTTTGCTCCGTCTTTTTCCTTGGTTAATGCACCACTAAAGCATGTCACCAATTGTCTTGGCTGTACTTTTTGTGGGCATCCTAGTCACCAAATTGAATCTTGTTTCGCTCGTATGGCGGCCGGAGCTCCTATAACGGGCCCTCTTACGCCTCCATCTTGCCATCTCTTCCAACCACTCAGTTGGCTCCACTACTGCCTCTGCATTTCATGCCTCGCCCCAATGCCTAACTGTCTTGAGTGCTATCTTGTTCGAGACTATATAGGAAAAAGTAAAAAGTCAAAAATATAAAAGATAAAAAATATATACGGTTTGGATTGAGTGTGATTCCTTTCTTGAGCCTTCAGGGCATACATAAGTTTTTTTTTTTTTTTTTTTTTTTTGTATCTATTTGACTATATTTATATATATAAAACATTGGCTTTTCTAGTTATATCTTCTCTATTTGACTCTTAATTAACTTGTTTTCATATTGTTCTCCATATTCATCTTTAATTCCTCATTTGGGAATTAATCCTTTAACTGTCGATGAGGTGGCATCTTCGACTCTTGTTTTGAACCGATTACATGATGCACTACCATTTTGGCAATCTATTTCGTCATCCAACAAATCGTAAATTGGATCCAATTTGGTCATCGCTTGCCTTGGAATGATTTTGAACCTTCATATGGACTTTGCTCGCTTAGCAATTTAATTGGGAAACCCAAGAGGAAGAATGGTTAGACATGCAAAATAAGCAATTGGAATCAAAAGAAAAGGAAGATCTAGCACTTTGCCAAAAGGAAGAAACTGACAGTATTGTGTGCAACGAGAAATTAAAAGAAATGGAAGGTCAAGATGAGAAAATCAATCAAATAGAGGATGAAAAGAAAAGAGAGAGGGAAGTTTTTCAAAGAATAGCAAAGGACGAGAAGTTGATGGAAGAGAAGAAAGAGAAAGCAAGGACAAGAAGACCAACTGAATGCAGAGCATTATCACTAGAGGCTATTAAAGCTCATGAAGATGAAGTAATTGCATTACAACAAAAAGTTATGGAAGTACTGGAGAATATCATTGAACAAGACGCATTTATAGCCAACATTGATCTTGCCATGAATGACAAGCTAGAAAAGATGTTCAATACCATAAAAGATGATTCAAATGCTCAATGGGATGCATGCACAAAAGTGAAAATGAGGATTTTGGAAACAAGGCCATCATCTGCCCAGAAGATATGAGATCCAGGGTAAGTTTCGAAACCTTGGTTTCCTTGGGACGAGAAATATCTTTTCCTCCAATAATGTCGTCGTCCAAATCGAGGTAAAAATTTGAAAAAAGCAATAAAATAAGAATATGGCTATGGAATCTTGCTAGCTTAGTAAAGAACGCTGAGCAAAGATGGAGTAAAGTAGTATAAGGGATGTACTATGTGAAGAATTACCCATAAAAAACATGGAGACAGGGAGATTTGACATGGCAACTGGGTTGTCATTAGAACCCCATAGAAGAAAAATACCTGTGGAGAAAAGAAGAAATTGACGTAACCAAACAAGGTCTCGGAAAAGAAGGGGTAAAGTCACGAGATTCGAAGAAGAAAATAATGCTTGAAAGTTATAGGAAAAAACCAGACATACTGGTTACAACAAAATAATGAAGGAAAACATCTACAACAAGAGCAAGCCATAAGATCTATGTTGAAGATTATCATGAAGAAGGCAACAAGGGCCGAAAAGAAGGGGATCATGGGGAAAATAGATCATGGAAGTTATTGGAATTACTATTGCAAGCAAAAGCATTGATGTTATGAACCATGGAAGAAGGGAATTTAAAACAAGGTGCTGCGCACGGAGGGTTGCCCTCCGATGTCCCTGAGGGGATGTTTGTATAGTCTCTGACGCATAGTGCTCTAAACGCAATCATGAAGTTGCAAGTGCAGAAAGTAGATTTTATTGTGACGTAAAAATCAATCCCTCCAAGTTGAGAATATACAAACCTATTACTCTCGGTTAAAGCAGTTTTTTGTAGACTTTTTTTCTCCAAAACAAAAAACAAACGAAAATAGCTTTTCTCGCAAGCCAGTCTGTTTGCTCCAATTTTCCCCGGGTGACATTTTAAGCGATAATGGTCGGGTTTGCAGATTCTCTTCTTCAATGAGGTCCATAAGACAAAATTGATAATTAAATAGTAAATTGATGATTTATATAATTTCTTTTGTCCTATTGATGAACGTGACAATTTTCAATTTACTTTTGTTGCTCCACTAGGCCTACACATGGGCATTCCGTAAAATGCATATTACATCTTATATTAATATCATTTACAATAACAAAGAGACGTAAAATACCACAATTTCAACTATCCCCAATGCGGTTCCATGACAAATACGCATGCCCCCGGAAGTGTAGGCTTGTCATATTCTCAACAAATGTACCATAACCAAAATAGGTTCTTTAATTAACAAATCAATCTATCGTTGAGTTCCACAAATCAATGATAGGTTCTATCATTGATTTTTGCTGCTAATTGATTCAATCTGCGAGAAAATGAGTAGTGTTTGCACGGCAAGAAGGTGTCAAAAGCAGCCAAGTATACCGGAAAAGCAAATTTTGCTAAAACAAAGTGCTATGAAAATCGCAAGGACAGAGGTGAGGCCACCACCTAAAATGAATGGCAAACAAAAGATCCGAAGTTCGGATCTATCCAAGTATAATATATTGCTCTAGGAGTCTTCTAACGTGAGCATGTTTTTTCTAGACTAGAGTCATTGATTTGTAAAATGCTAATGGTTATCCGAATGGATATTGCTTGAATGGACTTAAATAACATAGAAAGGCGCACAAAATAGATGGCCATCAAGATAATTTATTATATGCACTCCTCAAAGCCTTGCAATCTAGTGCAAAATAAGTATTCTCTCTATTATCTATGTCCTCCTTCCAGGTTCTAGGTTATCAGACCTAATGTTCTAAAGATTCTGAATGGATGGTGGGTAGTGGCATAATTATGATAGTTGGTTATTCTAGGGGATGGAATCACCAACCGTTGGGATTGCAATCAAATTGACAAGGGCAACTTTATTTCTAAATGGAAGAGAGCCATTATAGTAAACCTAGGGTTGTAACATATCGCAAGTAGAAATAGCATCTCTTGATCTCAACATAGCATCTATACTGCAGTAACTAATATGTACGCCTTAAAGCAGGAAATAAATCCTCGCTGCAGATCTTAGATAGATTTGGTGAGACAGGCCTTCACCAATTAACAAGATAGGTTCATAAGTTGCCAAGTTTTAAAATTTCAAAACCTGATGCAAGGTATTAGACCCCTGCTTTTTGTGGATATAATGATCATTCTGAATTATTCTGCTCATCCCTCATAGGTCATGTATTTAATGATGAAGACTAGAATAAACAAAAGAAGTTGAGAAGGTCGCTAAAAGATTCCAAAAACCCATACTAGGACTACAAACAAGATTATTCGCTAACCATATGAACAATTCATTAGAAACTATACATATACACAAAACCGCAATATAATACATGCTTTGACAAAATGCATGCATGGAACATGGAAAGCAAATTTGCAGTGAAAAAGGCTACATGTGCCCAAAGATTTATCTTCCTCGAGACAGATCTATGGTTTCACCCCTTGCCTTGAGAAGGGCTTCTCAGTCCTATACAACTCTCTCCTCCCGCTTCTTCATACTTACTCTCCAACTTTTTCAGCCTTCTCATCTTTTCTCTTCACAAATTCCTTTTAATTTCTTCAACATCTCATTTTTCTCTTCACAAATTCCTTCTAATTTCTTTTTTAACATCTCGCCTTTCCCTTTTACACATTTCTTCTAGCTTTACCAATTTGTCGCCTTTTCTCATCCTTCTCAGTTCTTGCAAAGATCTCCTTGTACAACAGGGCTTGGAGATCTCCCCGAGCAAATCCTGAAATAGTTTTTAGACAATATTTTGAAGTCATTATCAATCAAGAAAAATCTGATCATCGCTACTAACATAGACAACTTCACTCTTAGCAACTTCACTCTTACAAGTCAAAGGCGGTTTAGCAGAAAAGTTCTTCCTTCACAACATATTTTTTCCTTCAAAGCTGCTATATTGTTCTTGCTTTACGCACAAAGGGCTAAGTGCATTCTCTCAAAACAAAAGTCCTCTCGTTTTTCCTCCGATTTCAAAGAAATGCATGCTTTTCCTAAAAATGCCTCATGGCACTATACTCCAAAATCATACTAAGGTAGTTAGCATACTTACATTCAATGATTTAAGCTCCTTTGATGGCCCTGATTTCATCTTGCATTTTGTCACGATATATGCGCACTCGCTTGAACTTATTGCTCATGACTTTGATTCTAAACCCAAATTGAAAGGTAGGGTCGTGAGGGAGACGGTTGCTCGAGATGATTTGATCACTATCCCATCAAATATAAATGAAAGCGCCTCTTTTGAAAACAGATCCTCCGCTAGGGAAATATCATAACCGCTTCTTGTGTTTTATGAAAGTGACGTCCAGGAATATACGCCATAAATACATATATTCCTCGACCGCCACTATACAAGCCTCCAAGTTCATAGTCTTGTATACCATGGATTGAGGCACTAGGGGGCATGACTAAGTTATTCACATAACTTAGCCAACCATAGGTTAAGACCATTTTCCACGTGGGCCTTAACCTATTGGGCACCTCGCCACACAGGACTCACCCTATTGGTGCCACGTGGCATCCTAGGTGGACCTAACTTATATTAGTGGGAACCCTAACCCTAGGCCTCTTTCCAGCCCTAGTTCCCAGAGACTCATCTACCCGCCAAAACCCCGCTTCAACATCGCTTGTCGGGCATAGATCGTGCAAAGCCCCTCGTAGGGTAGACCCGCTTTGGAGCAAGAGCAACATTACGTGAGTCGAAGACCATGGAGACACCCTGATCTGAGGGAGAGCTTCGAGCAGGTATGTAGGGTAGTAGTTATGATAGTTCATCTGGAATTAGCATTCCAGATGTGCTAGTATCTTGTATCTAGGGTAGAGCCATCCTAGAACCCGTATTCATCATCTTGAACCCTAATCAATGAACCCTAACCATTAGTTAGATTTGTATGATTAGGTTAAGATGTTCTTATGACTATTCTCATGATATGATGATTATGTGATGATGGTTGATCATGTTGCTCCTCTTGTATTGGGAAGGGGGGTAGAGACCTAGGGCCATATGTAGTATGCTCCTAGAGTAGATCCCTTAGTTCCTATTAGTTGAAGAATTCAAACAACACTCAACAAGTTAAATTAATAAACTTGTTAGTATATTCAAGCAAACAATAGACAAGATAAATTACAAGTTATCTTCGAACTATTGCATTTGCATTCTCATCATACAAATAAGATATGAAATTGATTTGTAACACTTCGAAACCAAGCCCTGATCATATCATGTCTTCCTCCGCCATCCGCCAGATTCCCGATCACAATGATAATCCAATGCAATTCTTTCTTTTTTTTAACCTTTCACCGCCGCTATGCCGGACCAACGAGCAGCTTGCTATAACCTTTCTTAATTGAACTTTGAATCATATTTCCCCTTTAGGATATGCAAGGTGTCGTTCTTATAATGACTGCTTATGTATATTCAATGGTTTATTAACCATTGCCGTATTTGCAAATCCCAATCATGCTTCAAGTGCTTCAAGTGCTTCAAGTGCTTCAAGCACTACCTAAGTGCAATTACAACATGACATATATTCAACATTCCCCTTCATGTTGTAATCCACACATTTAATCATGCACTTCAACTCAGAAATCTTGTCAATGCCAAAGGTTTTGTGAGCAAGTCCGCTAGTCGCTTGGCTGTGGTTAACATATACCAACTTTACTATATCCTTTGCAACTATTTCCCCGATAAAATGGAGTTCAAGTTCTATGTGTTTAGATCTTTCATGAAAGATGATCTTTCATTATTGTAATGCAAAATTGTAATCGCCACAAGATAATTCAAGGGGGTCTTGTTTTGACCAAAACCAAGTTCTATTAGCAGCCTTCTTTCCCATATTACTTTGGTAGCTAATACACGGTGAGGCATATTCAGCCTCAAAGACTTGACATGGCTGTAGCATTTTGCTTTTACATTTCCAACCAACAGGAGCTCCTCCTAAGAATGTTAAATATCCCCAAGCGGATTTTGTATCTAGATCTCCTCCCCCAATCAAATTACAATAAGCATGCAATTGTAAGTTTTCTCAGATCATAGCTAACTCCATGATTCATTGTACCTTTTAAGTATCTCAAAGACACGCTTAGCGCCATCCAATGCTCCTTTCTCCCCGTCATTGTTGTATCGCCAAACATATTCACCACATAAGCAATGTCCGCCTAGTACAATTGGCAAACATAGGACAAACAACCAATCAATGACATATAAGGTACATTACTCATTTCCTCTCGCTTCAGACTGCTTTTGGACACATTTTTGCCGAGAGCTTGCAGTACCGAACTATTGGAGTAGTGCTGATATTACATTCAGTCATTTTGAACTTTTTTAAGCATTCCCTCAATCTCGCCTCTTTGAGTCAATGTCGATTTTGTTCTCCTATTTCTATGAACTTCTATGCCCAAAAATTTCTTCAACTCACCAAGATCTGACATTTTAAATTTGCTTTTTCGAATGTTCTTGCAATGTTCCAAAATATCAATGCCATTAGCTACCATTATATTGTCATCTACATAGAGAGCTATTATGCACCACTCAAATTCTCTATGAAATTTGTAAACATTGCCATCATTTTGCAATTTTCCAAAGCCCCGCTCTCTAAGAAAAGAATCTATACACTGTACCATTCCCTTTGGGGATTGTTTAAGGCCATAAACCCGCCTTTTTAATTTCCATACTTTTCCATTTTCTTTTTTCAAAACCTCGAGGTATTTTCATATAGATTTCTTCTTCTAAGTCTCCAGATTCAAGAAAGCAAAGAGTTACATCCATATGATGTACTTCCAAGTCTCACGATTTGCAATTGACAAGAGTATTCTTATGCTATTCATTTTACCGGAGGAGAAAAAGTTTCTTCATAATCTTGTCCATACCTCCTGGTAAATCCCTGAGCAACCAGCCTTGCTTTGAATTTTGTTACTCCATCCGTTGAGTCTTTATCTTGTACAACCATTTGTTACCAACAATATTCTTGTCACTAGGAGTATCTACAATCTCATAAGTGTTTGTTCTCTCAAATGATTGCATTTCTTCCTGCATGGCCTTCAGCCAGTTTTTGCAATCATGTGAGGTTACAGCTTCATCATATGTTTTAGGTACAACTACATCCAAATGCATTAGAATTTCAAAGAGTCCAAGAATCTCACCTTCTTTTTTTCTTTCAATCTTCTTGCTCCTACATGAGGCATCACGCCCAAGTAGATCATGTTGTGTAGCAGCTTCCCCTTAAGCATTTCTGCGTCATCCTCCTTTTCTTTTTAACAACATTATTTTGTACCTCATCTTGTTGATCTTCTGAACCTGCTGCCTGCACATTGTCATCAGCAATAACATTATGGTCAGTTGACAATTGTTCATCTTCCTCATCCCAAATAATCAATTGTTGGCTCAACCTTTCTTCCGAATATTTGGTACTTCCTCAATCCCGTGGTTATCCGCTTGACCCCGATTGTTGATCCCCGGTAATACCTTTTGTAGTATTGTTCTTCATCAAATACAACATCCCTCAAGCTAATTAGAATTTTCCTTTTGCTTGGATCATAAACCCCCAGATGCCTTCGATTCTTGGTCATATCCAACCAGGTATGTAATATAAGCTTTGTCATCAAGCTTCTTCCTCAACTCATCTGGCACATGAACAAATGCCAGACATCCATAGGCCTTAAGCCTTTCATAGTCTGGTGTTTTGTTAGCCCATAATGTAATTGGAATTTCTCCTTTGATGCTTAAGGATGGTAACTGGTTTTGCACATGCAATCGCCAGCCTTTAATGCCCCTTCTTCCCAAAGGAAATTTGGCAAACCGTAGTATTTTAGCATACTCCTTACGGCATTGAGAATGGTTCTATTCTTCCTTTCAAAGAATCCCATTTTGTCGAGGTGAAACCTCGCATGTCGGCTTGCCTCTAATGCCATGTATATTGCAATATTGCTTGAATTCATTAGACATGAACTCTCCTCCCCTATCCGACCTTAAGCATTTGATTTTCCTCCCCTCGCTTCAACTTGCACCTCATTTGCAAATTTTTTAAATGCTTCCAATGCTAGGTCTTTGTGCTCAAGCAAAGAAACTCGGTATTCTACTATAGTCATCAATAAAGGTCATAAAATACCTTTTTCGAAAATGCTAGTAACATTTAAAGGCCCACACAAATCAGGTGTATCGTGTCCAAATTTTATTCCTTGCCCTTTTTTCCGATTTCTTAAAGGGAAGTCTACTATGCTTGCCTAAAATGCAGCCCACACATTTAAGCTTCTCATTATCATCAGTTGTGCCCTTTGATCAGCCCTTTTCTTGATCATAAGTTTGACAGCTTTTAGAGTTTACATGACACATTCTCTCATGCCATGTTTTTGTACTTGCACATGTTACAAGGTTAACACTTGGAACATAATGATTTAAGTTTAAACCAAATAAATTGCCAATTCTTTTACCAAGAAACTTGAGTTTATTGTTGAGAAACACTTTACATTCCAATCTCTCAAAGAGAACTTTATACCCAAGATCAACTAACTGGTAACCGAAATCGTTTTCTAACTAAACCTCGAACACAAAGCACATTTTCTAACTTGACAAACCTTCCCTTCAAGATCATATAGTTCAAGCATTCCCTCAGATCTTTGATTTCTTGCAAATCACCATTTCCTAGTTGCACATGTCCACTTTTTACTTTCTTGCAATCTTTAAGCAACTTTTATGGATGATGTTACTTGCCCTCTCAAATCCCCGAATCTACAATTATCATATTGTGATCATTCTCATGCATCAAATGACATAATTTAGCATAACTAACCTCATCATCTTCATTTTGCTCGCCCTCCTCACTTCGAAGTCTCTCATGTTAAATTTAATGCCGGATTATCTTTAGAACTTCCCTTTCCTTTTTGTACAAATGTCCTGCTACCTCTCCTTTCTCGGTTTTGCCTTTTAGCATTCTCGCCTTTTTGAGTCGGGATAATGGAAGCAAAGTGGCCTTTACCATCACAATTGTAACATATAACTTCCTTTCCTGTTTTTGGACAATCAGCCCTTAAATGACCATATGCATTGCAATTATAACAAGGTCCAACTTTGTCCCTGCCAGCCTTGCCAAAACCTCTCTTTTCCTTATGTTTACCCCATAAAGTACTTCAAGCCTTGTTCGCCTTCATCTTGGCCAAACCGCCTGCTCAAATTCAGTTCGTATCATTTGTATTGCATGATCTTTGGTTCTTGCAATATTCCTTAGAAGAGTAGCCAAGTAAGCATTGTGAGAAACAGCCCTGGAAATAGCCAGCAATTGATATTGCTCATTTAATATAACACCTGCACCTTCTAGGTCTGCTACAATGGAATCAAATTTTTCACAAAATTCAGTTATATTATCTTTCTCATGTAGCTTTAGTTTCCTCAATCGCTTCTCTAAAACATCTATCCGGGATGATGTTTTAACTTCATAATTTAGACCATGTAGGTCCACATTTCACTAGGGCTTAGCCCTCTAAGCTTGAGAGCTTAATAGCTGTTCCAACCTTACAGCAAATGATAGCTTGAGCCTCTTTAATCTTAATTACCTCATTAGTTGACACACTTGAGGTGACTGTTGGACCTGCACTTTCTGCAGCAGCTATACTAGCTTCACCACTTCCACCAGCTGTGGAATCACCTGTGCTTGAGCTTGAATCGCTCCCCTAGTTGACCCCTCGCACCAAAGATTAGCACTAGATCTCCCGCTTGCTTTAGGATCAACTAAATACCACAGGTTTTCAAACTCCAGGACTTCCTGGATACTTTGTTTCCAGACTTGGAAACCACTTTCCCCCTTGAACACCTCAATGGCATTGAGCAGATTTGCTCCAAATCTGCTAGACATGATGAATTTTTATAGGATCTGTAGCTCTGATACCAATGAAGAATTCAAACAACTCTCAACAAGTTAAATTAATAAACTTGTTAGTATATTCAAGCAAACAATAGACAAGATAAATTACAAGTTATCTTCGAACTATTGCATTTGCATTCTCATCATACAAATAATGAAATTGATTTGTAACACTTCGACAAATTTCAAGCCCCATCATATCATGTCTTCCGGCTACTGCTGTATTCCCCCTTCACAATGATAATCCAATGCAATTCTTCTTTTTCTGTTTATAACCTTCAGTCCGGCCGCTATGCCGGACCGAACGAGCAGCTTGCTATAACCTTTCTTAATTCGGAACTTTGAATCATATTTCCCCCTTTAGGATATGCAAGGTGTCGTTCTTATAATGACCTGCTATGTATATTCAATGGTCTATTAACCATTGCCGTATTTGCAAATCCCAATCATGCTTCAAGTGCTTCAAGTGCTTCAAGCACTACCTAAGTGCAATTACAACATGACATATATTCAACATGTGCATAGGAGACCACCAGTTATTGGGGCTATGATGCTGACTCAAAGACCACACAACGGGGCTAGAAGCAATGTGGAGGGGAGGATCCCCGCCGAGTGGGGGCTTCGGGGATCCCATAGTGGGCTAGGCTTATGGTCTGGCCACTTCGTGAGGGCCGGCGGGGGTTCGACGCCCCCGGGCAATGGTGCCGCCACTTCTCCTCGAGAGCTGCAAGTGTCGGCTTGGCTCTCGCTTTGGGGTTAAGTCGGTCTCTAATCGTGTCACCACGATTCTCTTAGCCCGCACGGAACTTCTAGACCCCGAGGGGGGAGATGCAACCCTTCCCCTCGTCGCACCGGGGAGATGCAACCCGAGTAGTCCCAATAGGTGATGCCATGGGATTGCGATCCCAAAGGCTAGAGTCACGCCGAAAGCCCTGATTTAGCCCATCCGCAAAGTATGCACGGGAGGGGCGGATGGAGTGGTCAACCCTAACCATTGTCTTATGCCAGACCCCTCATTGCCATGACTCCGATCCGCTCTATCTTGAGGCCTAGCCGGTCGGGCCGCCCTCCTTACGTAGTCCGAAGCACCGGTAGGAGCTCTCATGTTTTACTTGGTTTATGATTATCATCTTTGCATTGGTATATGTGTGATGGACTACCCTTCGAGGTAGTATTTATATGTTTGATGCTAGTTCCCGACTTGTTTATCGCCTTCCAAGTATAGGAGCCTATAGGAAGGAAGGAAGGAAGGAAGGAAGGTACTTTATCGCCCACGAGACCAATCTGCCTATGGGACCCAATACAAAAACGCAAAGAAGCCGGATTATCGCCCGGATTAAAACCCCCACTCGGCAAGGGTTTCGAGGGAAAACCGCGGGCAAAGAATCAGCCCTGACAAACCGTAAGGCTAATCATATAAAATGCGTAAACATCCCAATATATACAAATATGCACCACCCCCAGAGTGCCTAGTCACGGACAAACAAAGGGGGCAAAGGTGACTCGCAGTCCGGGACTTCCCGGATGTATGACCCCTGTGGCACGCATCGACGGTGTGTTCATCAAGAATGCAAGGGCACGCCCGCCGCATTTCAAGGGAGCGTATTCCGCCCAGATCCGACCAACGCCGGGCAACTCGAAAGTGTGAGACTCATCCTCAATGGCACCCGCTTGACAAAGACTGACAGAGCCCTCGCCCCGGCGGGGCCCCAATCCACCGCCCGCCTCGATGCAAAGATGGTGGGCACCTCGCGGCGAATGGAGGCAATGAGTCCGCGCCGTGGGCGAACCGGAACGCAGAGCTGCGGCCCCCCGCCAACACGGGTTGATGTGCTCCTTGTAATGGGCCATTTTGACCTGCTCTAGAGCAATGGGGTCCCGAGCTTGCCAAGGAAACAAGCATCTAGGTACTCCCGCAGTCGTCACGATCGGGTCATTGCGCCAAATTGACACGACTGCGGTTCTCGCGACGCTCCATCCGGGCGAACCACCGATCTCTCTACCCTCCAACAGTTCCTAAGCCGCCGCGGACTCATGGCCACAAGCAAGCCCAAAGTGGAGCCGAAAGCATCACCCATAGTAACCACTTTCGAAAATAGACGATGTGTCTATCATGGGCTGCCCGCCGAAGCGCAAGAATCCAGCCTCTCGCGAGTAGAACCGATAGGGACCGGCGGTTTCACCCCAAGTGCCCGTGCTAAAAATGCCTTCCCGCGACCTGCCCAAGTCATTCCAGTGTCGCCAAAGAGACGACCGGGCCCAAACCTCGACCCCGCATTTAAGGACAGTTCGACCAAAGGTCCGAACAGATGTGACCGGATGGCCCCAATCATATAGCTCTGCCAGGATCGTTGTTCTCGCGATGGCATAAAGCGCTTCAAAGTCACACACCAAGAAGCGATAGACGCCCCGCCAGAGCGAGGGAGGGGAACTCCACCCCTAGGTACTTGTAGGTGGGCGGACGCCCACAGTCAGCCCCCGATATGTGAGTGCAGAGGCATGGGGTGACGGGAAGAGGATATGAGAACCACCCCGGTCTTGGTCGATTGACGCGATGTCTCAGAGTTCGACAAAATGTGTCTAGGGTATTCGTGTGAGATCGCATAGCTTCGGGGGTGGCCAGCAGCCAACATCGCCCGCGATAGATGAGCCGGTGGATGACCTGGTGCAAAAGTCGATGCCACCCCCATGCTCAAGTAGTTAGGGCTCTAACCGACAATGTAGAGGCCAAAAAGTGTTGGCGTAGAGGGGGGCAACCTCGAATTCCTCGATACTATCGGGTGAATGCTTGGTCTGGCCGGCCTGCATCCCCGCCAAAACAACTCTCATACAACCTCAGATATGGCATTCTCGCACAGCAAATGGAGCCCCCGCTTGACGCAGCCTAGCCTACAGTTTTCCCTGGATCAGACAAAAGCCTTTATAAGTCCACAAAGCAGCATTACAAGTCCAAATGATGATTCCGGGCCGCTTTCAATCGCCCGCAGCTGTGAAAGATATGGTCAACCGCTGGAGTGGCGGTGGTCGGTGCCTGCCTCGCGGTGAGGGCTCGCGACATCCACGCCCGCCCAGGCCGGGTCAATCGGCCGCCGAGAATGCCACCCAACAGGCTTGGCAAATATCAATCGACCATGACGTCCCGCAATTGGCCTGGACAAAGGTGGGTCGCCTCGCTTTTGTGAATGGGAACAACCCTGCTTGGGTCCATTGTCGGGAAACCCTCCCCGCAATGCTCGCTGAACGGTAGTGAGGACCGCACAAGCGCCGCCCCGCCTGAGTGAGTAACTCCTACCAAGATACCATCGAGGTCACCGCCTTCCCATTAGCTAGCCGCTGCGTGCCCTCCTCAACATCCTCGGCCACGAGAACCAATGGGGGCCATCCTATGGGGTATACGTGACGCTGCCCCCGGGCGGGTCATAGAGTTGCCGCAAGTATCGTTCCCACTGCCCGGGTGTGATGTCCTCTGGTCAGGTTGGGCTGGCTTCAAGCACTCTCTCTCAAGGCCAAAAGGTTCGAGGATGAGGTCCAAAGAGTCGGAACATCTCCCCCGATGCTTAGCAAGGTACCGCTTTGGTGTGTCCTTCGGGATGGGCGCTGCATCGTGGTGGCCGCAAGCGTACCGATCCGCATCGACGGAGCCGCCGCTATGTTTTTATAACCGCGAGATCAAACCATCGGTTACGAGGGAATGTTGTCGACCCTGAGCGCTAATGCTGGGGTCAAAGCATTCGCCCGGGCCGTGATCCCGTAATAGCGGGTCAGCTGGTTCTCGCCTGGGCTGCCAGTGTGGAGGTTCGGCAATTACCGGGAGGGCGTCCATGAGCATCTTGGCAAGAAGTCCCTCCCCGCTCGCCATAATCGAAGTCTCAACCGAGGACGGCGAGGGGCGGTATAGTGGGGTTCCCCGGGCGTCGCCAAACCAGTCCAAACCAGTGGGAGGTGATCCGAGTCGACTCTCCCTCATCCCGACCGCTCTGCGGCCCACCCCGGAACGACCGATGAGATGTATATCTTGGCGCGAACTACAAGCACATAGTCCACCACACTCAGACCCCCCCCATTGTCCCCGGCCCGCATGTGCACTTGCGGTGAATCGGGCCACCGCGGAAAGGCCATTGCAAATTATCAAGTCAAAAATGCCACATAGCAGAGCAACTGTCACAAAGCGAAAGTGACCCGGCCGCTATCCGGACCTGCGGTGGCTGTGCTACTAAGGGGCGAGCCGCAGGACATCGCCGCCGGGGGGGTCAAGTCGCATGGGCCGCTCTCTACCCCGTCTGCATTGAAATTTCCAAGAAGGACGACCCTACCCAACCGCCGATGCCGGGCCATGTCATCATATAGATCGACATACCTGTCCATCCTATCCGCATCGGGTGGTCGCGAGAAGGGAGGTGCCGGCTCGCCGGAGGGAAATAACAGCGCCGTAAAAGAGGGTTGCCACCGGTATTATGCACACCAACCCGGGCACCTAAGCAGGTCCCGCCTGTTTTCCGAGGGTAAACCGGTCGTGCCAAGGTTGTCCCAGAGTAGCAAAGCCACTCCACCATGACCCCGGCCTCGCATTGTATTGAAGACCGAAAATGTTGGTAACCCTAAGAAATCGTAGCTCGCGGCTCAAGATGCTCCCATGTTCCATGAGGAAGATGAGATGCATAACGGCTGCCACGGAAAGTTCGTGACCGCCCCCCTTCGCCAAGAGAAGCCTCGACAATTCCATGAGACCAACGAGGCACAATTCCTATTTGTCGCCATTAGGATGGTATGCTGCAAACCGAGTCATGGGAGGACTCGAAGCGTAGGTCGAAAGGGAGAAGTAGATGGAGCAAGGCAAGATGTGGCTGAGAGGGCGGCGCCGCGAGGGAGCAGAGAGGGAGCGTGGAGAAGGGGGGGCTGGTAGTAGCTGCAGCAGGTCGCCAAGGCACCGTGGGGTTGGGGCTGCGGTCCGCAGCAGAGCGCGTCGGTTTGGAAAATGTGCATCCCCGGCCGAACCAATCCTCGCTGCACCCTCTGGCGGGCGCCTCTCGACTCCCCATAAGCTCCCGCTTCACGTGCCTAGGGGAAGGGCATACAAGACACCTTCAGATTCCCCCACTGTGGTCACCTTAGAGTGCGGGTAGACGGTTGGGCCCGTCGAGTTGTTGAGCCTGACGGGGGATTTCCTCGGCCGAAAGTGTCAGGCGCGCCGTGATGTTTAGTGGGAGCGCCACAATGGTATCGTGAGCCATGTTCTTGGTTGACCAGGAGAACTAGCACTCGACCATAACCATGAAAGTAGTCTTAACAGCCTATAGGGGTGTGAAATAAAATTTCCACCATCGAACCCCAAAATGAGGGAAAAATTTTTTTCTCTTAGGTAGTGGGTCCGTGTAAGGTTAAGTGTTAGACGAAGAACGAATGAAGTCTAATTCATCCTCTAGTAAAATTGGAGGAAATTATGTATCCGCATCAAATTTCACCTAAAATGGGTCAAGAATCATGCCAATCGAGACCCGAGTGAAAAAAAATGGCGAAATTCATAATTAGCACTTCAAACCATTAGAAATTCGAAAATTTTAAAGTATAATACGAATTAATACAGAAATAATACATACATTAATAATTAAATAATTACTAAATATGGGGTAATTAATAAGGGAGGTTAATAAATAGGGGTAATTATGGTGGGAGAATATTCCTAGGGACCCTCCTTTAAAATATCTCGACACCTCATTCTCTCTCCAACCTTTCCCCCACCATCTCTCTCTTGCTCGCCTTTTACGCCATCCATTTCCTCGAACCGTAAGATATGGCTCGAACTAAAATGTACGGCAAGGAAGTATCAATTGCGACCCACCCTCTCAATGGCGCAAGCGGCAGCAGACGCACGCCAAGAAGGTTCCCGAAAGCACCTTCGACCGAAGTCGAGATGAGGAGTTCCCTCCAAAGCGCAGCGCTTAAACCTTCCACGACAAATAAGAGGACGACGAAGCCCCAAAGAAGAAGCTTTCCTCTAAAGAGGTTCCCGTGAGAACCGGGCGACTCCCCACTTTGGGCCCTTTTGCTGACACCTGAGATAGAAGAGCAAAAGTTGAAGAACAGTGGATCGGCAAAGCAGCAGCAAAGCACCAAACTCAAGAGGCGGCCCTTCAAAGACCAAAAAAAGAAGGGCAAGGAGAAGGTTGCAGAGTGGCCTGAGGAGAAGGCTGCTAGGAAGAAGAGGGAGCGCGAGGGAGCCGAGGGAACAAGGAGAGAAGGACGAAGAGAAGAAACGACAGCCCTCACGGACCGGGCCGCTGCCATAGAAGAACCTCGCCAAGAGGAGGAGGTGGAGGAAGGAGGAGACAAGTGAGGAGGAGGAGCAACAGTGGCCGGGGTCTTCCAACCCCGACGCTGGTGACCACCCTACCCCAAGTGGCGTGAGCCACCGGCGGTGGTCAAAAAGCGTAAGGTGGGAAGAACGGGAATTCACGCCCGCCAGATCGTGAATTCATCGCAAGATGAAGGCTTACCAAGAGTACCTCCGCCGGCCGGACGAGGTACAACGACCGGGTACCGCCGGGCCGTATCGTGCGAAAATGGCCGAGGGCGGCAGTCCGAGAAGAAAAAATCAGCCGGGCCACCCCCACCTAGGACCGGAGAAGCCCAAAGGGTTCACCACGGGCCAAATAGTCCGCGACGCCAAGGTGTTCGGTGGAGATCAAGCACTTCCGTGATGTGCACAAATCTCCTTATAAGGAAGGCCTTTTGAGCCTCCTTCGGAAGTCATGCAGGAGTTCCTGACGCATTATAGGGTTACCCCCCTCTAATGACCCGGCCCCGCAAGAGGTCAGTGAAGGAGCTGGTGCAGCTCTTTGAGGAAGGGAATCTGCGTACCATCCATGCTAAGAGGGTCACGCTTATGCCGAAAGACATACACTTAGCACGGAGGATTCGCAGGGAGAGGCCCTAGTCCCTCAATTTTTGCAAATTTTGTTAGAAAGTTAAATTTTCATGTAATTGTGTTTTCCCTATTAATATAAAAGTTGTTTTCCTCTGTAAGTAAAAATTTTTTTTGATGCTTGAAATGTAGGAAATTAAATCGAATGGTAATAGATTTTTTTTAGAGCATGCTTGGAAATAGCCTAGAAACCATGTCTACAACAAATTTTTGACAAAAATGTCATCAAAAAGCAAAAAAAAGGGGCAACCGGGTGAGACCGCGCCAATGGCCTCTGCGTTCGCGACGCGGGCGCGTTTCGCGCGGATTCACCCGGGTGCGCCAAAAATTCGCTTTTAGGTGTCAGTTTTGCTCAAAATAAGTTGCTAGTTAGGTTAGAATTGATCCAATTAGTCATGTTAGCATCTTCAAACTCCAAAAAATGACCAAAAATGGCTCAAAAATAGGCCAACCGGGTGAGATCACAGCCAAACGCTGTCTCATGTTTCTCAAGGACGCGGAGGCCATCCGTCTATGGATTCAATCCGGTCAGCCCATTTTCGACCCAAATTAGCCAAATTTGACCCAACAAACTGCCATGTAGTGTTTCTTGCCTTGTTTTGCTTAGGTTTGCACTTCATGATAGCTCATTTGGACACCCATAGCCATAGAACAAAGGCTTTTCTCATCTACGTACCTTTTGCACGAATCCCGAGGCCAACCATAGTCTATAAAAAGGGGCCTCATTTGCCATTTTCCTTTCAATGTAATCCCAAGCCCCAGCCACTTAGGCGCATTTTTCTGATCCCTCACTGATCTTTGCAAGCCATTTTCTGCACTCTTCCTTGCTCAATGGCGCCCAGCAACTTTGAAAGATGGTACAATGCTGCAAGCCATATCCATCATCTCCCTGCTGAGCAAGCCTTCTCTCTGTGTTTGACCACTTGTTTGATCTTCATGCAACCCCGACTAGAACACCATACTACACGTGATATCATGTGCCAATACGACCAACGAGTCCTGCCTTTGGGAAGTTAGACTACCTCCTAGGGAGGGAATTGGGTTTCTCTTGAGACACTTACCCAAGCCTTAGGTGAGAGATGGGAGGATCCAAAGGCAAGAGTCACTATGGGATAGGACTAGGACCATGCCCGATTACATGACCTGCGGACATAATAGGCATAGGTACCTTTCATCGAGCAGCCCTTGCCCTCTTCATGCACTATAAGTCAATCAACAAAGTAGGGGAACCTTCCGTTCAACCCTTAGACTTAGCACCACTTGATACCCGTGAGGGCCCGGGATCAAATCCTCAACATAGATTCCTCTCAGCATATATGAATACCATGGCACGACATCACCAGGCACGGTTGATCGAGGAAGACTACGGCGCTTAGGGGAGCAAAACCCGAGTGGGAGAGCAGGGGAGGCAACAAGGATGCGAGATACATGTCGAGGCACGGCGGCGACATCGGCGAGCCACCGAGCCACCGGCGGCATCACATATCGCGTAGATAGTCATCGATGGAGAGGAGTACATTTTAGCAAAATGACATCCTCAACTTGTCATATTGCCGTGAATGTGGGGACTTCTCAATCGACGAGCTCTTAGGCATGATAGCACATGGGAAAAGCACGGGCCTCATCGACTATTCATACCAGGAGATTCCAAGGAGTCGGCGGAGAGACACTCTTATGCCGGGGAGACAATGTCGCATATAGCAGCCTATCAGCGAATAAGGAGATCTATCGACAGCCAGGAACCTATCATTTCGTGAGGAGGAGTTCCAGCCAGATACGTAGCACATTGTACAAACCAGGGAGGGGCCCAAGCTCAAGCCGCCGCAAATGCCGAGCATGAGGGAAGGGTCCAAAGAAGATCAACTTGGACAATGCAACCAGCATGTGGAGAGACCATGAAGATCTTATGGCGATGAAGCGCCACGGCGCGAGCGGCTCAAAAGGAAAGGGCACCGGATCGCGAGGCACGGGTAAAGGCACCGCACTTCGCTACTATCTTCCAGCCCTCGGCCAAAGGGCAAATGGTAGTCTTCCACAAGGAGTTCAGCCCAAGGGGAAGAATCCGCGGCACTTCTCATAGCACTCTTGGGCTTTGAGCAAGATTCAAGATATACCCATGCGGACCACATCATCCTTTTCAAGAGGTCCGTCATACCCATTGCCTCGACTTTTAGGGGACACCTCGAGGATGCATCACTTTCGTAGTAGCGGCAAATCGCACTGTAACTCCCGAACCGAGATGACCCGAGCACTTGAAGGAAGATCGACAAGGAACATCTTGCGCAACCTCGGCAAAGGCCTCCGATTCAGGGATGTCAAGAATTTCTTTAAGCTTTCAGGAGGCCATTGAATAGTTGTAAAATTTCCCTTTAAGTTTTTAAATTGTGCTAAATGTTTTCTTGTACTCTATTGTGTTAGTACATATCTATCCTACCATGTAATTTCCATGTATTAATGACTATTAACTGTTTTATAAATGCAATGTTTCACATGATTTCTTTATAACTAAAAATAATTCAATTACAAGTAAGATTGATCAACGTATAACCCAAATAACATGTATTGATGATCAATCCTTGCAGCAAGGAACTCAGGTGCAGGATCTCAAGACTAGCACCGACAACACAATTGGGTGCCAAGGAACTTGTTCGGCAGAGAACAAGAAGACATCGAGCAAGACATGTCACCGAGGCAATCAACATAAGGCTGGTACGTGATGAGGAACCCGGATGCAACACCCGATCCATTGGGCAACACCTCACGATGAATCTTGCAGGGAATATGGTCCTCTACCTCCACCTCCACCTTGTGCACCAGGTGGTGATGAAGTCCCTCAGCAGGAAGGGGAGGGCAACCAGGGGAACGTCAGGGATAAGAGAAGGAAAAGGAGAACCGAGGCCCATCATCATCTAGCTCCAAAGACATCGATAGTTCTTCCAAAGTGAGAACAACTCTAGCTCCACGGTCGGTCAGGTACACCTAGAGCAAGAAAAAGGGGAAGAAAGACAGGGCGACTACCGGAAAAGGTGGATAGTGCTATGAGCAACGATGGAAGACAAGGAAGTTGGGCGATTCGAGGGGGAGAGCAGATCGGGCATGGAAGTCAAGCATGGCTTGATGAAATGGAAGAATTTGGCAACTCCTACGGCATGAAAGACAAGGATATAGGGAAAGTTGCTACAGCTAACCTCATTGGACCGGCAAGGATCTGGTGGAAGGGATATGCTAAATCCAACAAGCTGAGGAGGAACAATTGCAGATTTAAGACTTTCAGCAAGGCTTTTCGCAAGCACTATGTGCCAAGATCGCATACTAGCGTGCCGGAATCCGGCCGGTTCTGAGTTGAACCCGGGGTAGCTTGTCGTTAAAGAAATTACGTGAGGAATTCATGCGGCTCAGGCTCCATGTCCCTGGAGTCTCGGAAAGGCAAGCGGTTGATACCTACATTGAGGGGTTGAACAGCAATATCAAGAGGCTTGTTAGAGCAATCAACCCAAGGTCAGTTTCACAGGGCCAAGATAAAGCTTATAAGTTTGAGGAGGCACCCGTGACTCCAGCCAGAGAAACAATCAACCTTCGTGGGTAAGAGTTCGAGCCCGATGATCGGGGGGCAATATCGAGGAATAAGCAATCAGCGGCTACACCATCGAGGCCGCCCGGCAAAGAAGGTAAAAGTCGAAAAACCTTTGGGGACCGTAAGCCATGGAATGCATCGTGGGGCTTTAAAAGCCGCTTTCTAGATATCTGCCCAGAAGGAGAAGAGACAGAATGTATCGAGAAAAAAGCTATGCTTCAGTGCTTCCAGCCGGGGCGCACCGAACGATGATTGTCCATTCGTCATCGCAGGCAGCCTTGGCAGAACTTGTGGATTGGGATTCCCCAACGTTAAACGGACGAAGACGGCGGCACCAAAGATGAGGCCCGGATTTCATAGATGGTGGAGTGCCACAAATGTGCAAACATTGAGTCGTGATATTGAAAATCGGTCCGATCATCGCCGGCTGATGGGATCATAGATAGTAATCCATATGTAGTCCTTATAGATACGTAGGTAGCTCTCACAACTTTGCATCTCCTAGGTTGGTCGCCTTAATGAAGAACAAGGTATTGAAGTCTAAGCCAAGGCCCGGTGGCAAGGGCCACCTTGTGGAACCTCACAAACCACGTGCATCAATGGGAGGGGGTGATTTTTTACCCTTTTCCGTATGTATACTAGGGGTCATAGGGGTTTTGGGATGTTCTTCTAATTGTAAAACCATACGAAAAGGGGTCAAATTTGCCGATCAGAAACACGTATACTAGGGGTTTTTTGGCTACCCTATGCACGCCGGTGGCATATCCCTTATAAAGAAGGTGGATCCCCAGCCCGGTGGCTATGGCAAACCCAGCGCCATTCGGCACACTAAGGGAGAAGGATCATCTTTGACATAGACCTTAGTGGGATTAAGTGGCCAGATGGGGCGAAGTCATGGATATTGGAAGATATGATCTTATAGTGGGGATGGAATTCTTGAAGCCAGCCAAAGCCATGATCGACAGACCGAACGAAGTCACTATGACGGCACGCAGACGGCAACAAACCGATAGTGAAAGGTAAGAAGGTAGCTTCTCCCATGCGGTGTATCTCTTTGAAGCAGCTAAGGAAGAGTATAGAAAGGAATAAGGTGGACTACATCTTGAGGATGGAATCAGTTGAGCCAAGCAATCAGGATGGAAGTCACCCAAAGGGGAATCAATTGCCCAAGCAAATAGCAAGGCTTATTTCAGAGTTTAAGGATGTATTCCCGGATGAAATCAGGCAGCTACCACCTTATAGGGGTGTGGAATGTGAGATCACATTAGCTCCGATCTGAAAGCCTACCAAAGAAGGCGTGATAGAATGAGCACCCGCATTGATCGAGCTCAAGAAGCTGCTCCAGGATTTGCTTGAGCTTGGTTTTATTAGAGCAAGTGTGTCTCCTTTTGGAGCACCTATACTCTTTGTGAAGAAGAAAGATGGGAGCTTAAGAATGTGCATAGACTATCGCCAGCTCAACAAGCAGACGGCATTTATAAAGAATAAGTATGCATTGCCAAGGGCGGATGATTTAATGGACCCGCCAAGGAGCAAAGGTATTCTCTAAAATTGATTTGAGGTCGATACCACCGTGATAAGAATAAAAGAAGAGGATATCCATAAGACCGCTTTTAGAACGCGGTATGGTCATTTTGAATTTACTGAATGCCCTTTGGATTATCAGATGCTCCAAAGAACATTTATCGCTGATGAACGACATCTTGAGGGGATTTCTTGGATGAGTTTGTTATTGTCTTCTTCGACGACATTCTAATCTACAAAGAAGTCCATTGAAGAGCATTGTCGACATCCAGGAAAGTGTTGGAAAAGTTGAGACGTCATCGGTTGTATGGGAAGCTCTCCAAGTGCCACTTTGAAACAGTCGAGTGGAATATTTGGGGCATGTGGTAACATCCGAGGGAATCTCTGAGATCCATCTAAGATTGAGGCAATAGTTGATTGGCCAGCTCCAAGGAATGTGGCGGTAAGAAGCTTTCGGGTTGGCGGGATATTACGTAAAGTTCGTGGAAGGACTTTGCTAAGTGGGATCGCCCCTTTGTCGGACCTCACCAAGGCCAAGAAGATTAAGGATTGACTAGCCATTGGTTAGAGAAAGTCCAAGCTTCCTTTGAGAAGCTTAAGGAGGCCCTAACAACAAATGGCCAAAGGTCTTGTTCTCCGATCCGGTAAAGATAAGTTGATAGCAACGATGCAAGCAAGATAACAACAGGGCAAATCTTGATGCAGGAAGGAAGGGTAGTCGCCTCATTTCGAAGAGAAGATGAACGACGCCGAAAGTAACGCTACCCAACCCATGATCGTGGAGCTGCTAGCCATTGTCGTATGCGTTAAGGATATGGAGGCATTATTTGTTTGGGGAGGAAGTTTCAGCTAGATAATCGATCACCGAGCCTTGATATCTTTTCACCCACCCACTCCTCAACTTAAGGCAAAGGAGGTGGATGGAATTTCTTGAGGAGTATGATTTTGATATTATATATAAGCCCGAGCAAGCTTAATGTTGTGGCAGATGCTCTCTCTCTAGAGACCATTTCAGACAAGGACGCATTGTAATCACGATTTCCACTCTTTTCGAGTGAGTTTGGCAAGAAGATTGAGGAGTCCTTGCCAACGGATATGGACTTCAGGAGGTATGGGAAAGCCTCTCGAGGGAAGCCGGGACGGATAAAGAAGCGGGGAAGCCTTCAAGTATTATAAGAAGGAAGGCAACCTGTTGTATCACAAGCATAAGTTGTGTGCCCGAATCATCGTGGGTAAGGAAGTTGATTCTTCATGACACACAACAGCCCAATTCTTGGCATCGCGGGCTTTATGAAGACCTATTTCAAGATTCCTGCCAGTTACTTCGGCCAGGAATGAAGAGGCGATAGCTGCATATATTCGGGATTGCCCGCTATGTCAATGAGACCAAAGCGAAGCAACCGAATTCAGTGCTTTAGAGCCATTGGGAGTGCCAAATCACGAAGTGGGAGGTCATAAGCATGGATTTCATCCGCGGGACTCCTAGAACTCTTCGAGGCAAGGATGCATTGATGGTTGTCGTAGACAAGTTATCTAAGATGGCACATTTGTGCCTTACAAGACTATCTTGACACCGCATTAGATACTCCATGGCATGCCTCGGAGATAATATCGATAGAGATTCTAAGTTTATGAGTGCCTTTTGGCGGGACCTCTTTAGCACCATTAAAGGCGAAGGGTCTCCATGAGCACGGCATATCATCCCCAAACGGATGGCGGGGACGGAGAGGAGGAATCGAATCATTGAAGACATACTTGAAGCTATGTGTGGAATAAGCGGTCCAAAGTGGGATGAGTACATCCACTTGGTGGAATCGCCTACAATAGTGCCAAACGAGTCATCTCGGATGTCTCCTTTCATGATAAATTACGGTACCGTGCTAACCCCTTTACCCAGCACAATCACATGTCGAAGGTTGAAGTATCCCAATGAGATGTTAGGGAGATATCACGGCTGGTGGAAGAAATAAGGGGTTACTTATTGGCAGCAAGAAGTCGGCCAGAAGAGTGTGGCCCAGGCGCCAATATACGGGACCGTAAGAGAGTTTAAGGTAAGCGATAAGCGTCCCGTTTGAAGATCAAGGTTAAGCAAGCTAAGCGGATTGGGAGTTGCAAGAAGCTTGCCCCTAGGTGGGCTGGTCCGTTCAAGATTTTGGAGAGTGGGCTCCCAAGCCTACAAGTTGGATCTTCTCTCCCATCTTAAGGTTCACAAGGTCTTCCACGTAAGTTTATTAAAAAGGCACAATCCTAACCCCGAGGAGGTCTTGGAGACTCCAACTTTGTTGGAAATGGCCGGAGGAGCAAGTAGAAATCGCGCACAGATTACTCCTTGATAAGTCATTCAAGAAGACTAGGAGGTCTCAATTCCTCCAATATTTGGTTAAGTGGAAGCACTTACCCGTGGACGCGACATGGGTATTGAAGCAAGATTTGGAGAAGCAATACCCGAGTTTATGAAGGAGTTTGATGGGCGAAGTCGCCTCAGGCTTAGTCGACCCGACTTGCCGTGGTTAGCTAGTATGCTTGTTAGTTTAGCCTTGACCTCGGGCGCATGCATTCTAGTTAGTAGGGTGCATGTGCGGAACCTTGGATCGTGTGGCGATGATGGGATACTTTAGGGCATTCTCTAGGCCACACGCACCAAGAGGTGCGCATGATCATTAGGGTCATGTGAGTGAGGAATGAGGGCATGGTGGGCGATGATGGGGACATCGATCGGATGATCTCTATGCCACGATGCGGGGGCACACCCGGCGTGGGAGGGTCATGGTGAAGTTCAAGTGATCATCTTGCGATGATGGGATCGTGAGGCGTTCCTCAGCTTAAAACCCTGAGCATGATGCACTTGCGGGGTGTACTCGACCGGGCGATCGTAATGCAGGTAGCACGTGATCATGAAGGCGATGATGGGAGCATCTTAAATGATCCTTAAGCTCAAATCGAAAGGGCCATGATCTTGTGCAAGGTAGTAGGACAACCTTGAGCGATGTTCGGCTCAAGGAGGTAAGGGGTGGTCCCCTAAAACCACAATTTATTAACTAAACTAACGTAATGTGCTCCTTGTGCAGGCAAGTGAAAGGCGGGCATTGATGAGGAGCGCATTACGAGAAGATAGGGGGAGCCATAATCTAGATTATGAACCCTAATAACTCTTATAATAATATTTTGAATTATTGTAAGAAATAACCTTGTTAAGGCTATATAATTTTGTATAGGTACAAATATAGCCTAAATTTTGACTCTTAACTAATAGAAGTTGATCGTTAAAGTAAATTAAAGTGTATGCTATGTTGTTTCCTTGCAGGCATAAGGTAGATTTCGTCACCAGGGAATAAATTACTAATCACATATTTCTTATTAGTCAGAATGACTTTAGCTAAACTTGCTCGATATTAATCCCAAAACTTTCTGCGGTTTAGCTAAACTCCATACATTTTTCCTCTCATACTTTCTAGCGTTTAGCTAAACTAACGCAAGCATCATCCCAAAAATTTCTATGGTGTGGCCAACAGAAAATATTAAACAAAATTACTATACCTTTTTTTCAATATATTCCACTTATTTTTGTCATTTTCTTTGTGAAAACATTCTAAAATAATGCTAACTAGTAAAGTCTAGAACTCAAATTAATTCATAATGCTGGAAACTAAACTACTAGTCATATATTTCATATAAACTAGAATGATGTTAGCTAAACTAGCCCGAAATTCATTCTAAAAGTTTCAATGGTTTAGCTAAACACTACAAAATTTCACGCTCTTACTTTCTAGCGTTTGGCTAAAGAGCTCCCGGGTTGGTGCAGTCCCGAAAAAAGTTAAGCTAAAATTATTATTATTTTCCTAATTTTTTCCATTTACTTTAGCCAAGTTTTTTTGAAAATGTGCTAAAAAATCGCCAAATAGCTAAGTTTAGCCCTTAAATTATTCCATGTTCGTCACCTTAGCGCAATGCTAAGGACAGCATTGTCCTAAGGGGGGGAGAATGTGACGTTCCAGGGGAATATACACCATAAATACGTATATTCCTGGACCCGTCACTATACAAGCCTAAGTTCATAGTCTTGTATACCATGGATTGTGGCACTAGGGGGCATGACTAAGTTATTCACGTAACTTAGCCAACCATAGGTTAAGACCATTTTCCACGTGGCCTTAACCTATTGGGCACCCTAATATTAGTGGGGAACCCTAACCCTAGGCCTCTTTCCAGCCCCTAGTTCCCGAGACTCATCTACACCAACAAAACCCCGTTTTCAACATCGCTTGTCGTGGCATAGATCGGTGCAGAGCCCTCGTAGGTAGACCCGTTCTTGGAGCAAGAGCAACATTACGTGAGTCGAAGACCATGGAGACACCGGATCTGAGGGAGAGCTTCGGGAGCGGTATGTAGGGTAGTAGTTATGATAGTTCATCCGAATTAGCATTCCAGATGTGCTAGTATCTTGTATCTAGGTAGAGCCATCCTAGAACTCAGATTCATCATCTTGAACCTAATCAATGAACCCTAACCATTAGTTAGATTTGTATGATTAGGTTAAGATGTTCTTATGACTATTCTCATGATATGATGATTATGTGATGATGGTTGATCATGTTGCTCCTCTTGTATTGGGAAGGGGTAGAGACCTAGGGCCATATGTAGTATGCTCCTAGAGTAGATCCCTTAGTTCCTATTAGTTCGCGGCTGTGCATAGGAGCCCACCGGGCTATTGGGGCTATGATCGCACTCGGCCACCACAACGGGGCTAGAAGCAATGTGGAGGGAGGATCCCCGCCGAAAGTGGGGGCTTCGGGATCCCATAGTGGGCTAGGCTTATGGCCTGGCCACTCCGTGAGGGCCGAGCATGGGTTCACCTCCCAGGGGCAATGGTGCCGCCACCTCGAGAGTGCAAGTGTCGGCTCTCGCTTTGGGGGTTAAGTCGGTGCAATCGTGTGTCGCCACTAGCCACCACCTTAACTTCTAGACCACAGGAGGGGAGATGCAACCCTTCCCTCGTCGTCGGACGAGGGGAGATGCAACCCGGAGTAGTCCCCGATGGGTGATGCCATGGGATTGCATATCCGGAAGGCTAGAGTCACGTCAGAGCATGATTTAGCCCATCTGCAAAGTATGCACAGGAGGGGCGGATGGAGTGGTCAACCCTAGCCATTGTCTTATGCCATCCCTACCGCTTGCCATGACTCGGCCTGCAGCTCTATCTTGAGGCCTAGCCGTCGGGCCGGCGTCCTTACGAAGTCCGAGCACGGGTAGGAGCTCTCATGTTTTACGGTTTATGATTATCATCTTTGCATTGGTATATGTGTGATGGACTACCCTTCGAGGTAGTATTTATATGTTTGATGCTAGTTCTGACTTGTTTATCGCCTTCCCATTATATAGGAGCCCATAGGGAAGGGTCGCCAAGACACCTTAAGTATCCCCTCCCCGCACTGTGGTCACCTTAGAGTCGGGGGTAGACGGCGGGCCTGTTCGGTTGTTGAGCGGACGGGGGATTTCTCGCCGAGTGTACGGTAGGGCGCCGTATGTTTAGCGGAGCGTCACAAATGGCCGAAGGCAAAAAGGCAAGAATCAAGGCCCTTAGTGTGAGACTCGCGAGCATAAGAAATTTCGTAGCCTTCCGCAAGGCAATTTGAGGGCATGCGAGATTAATGCTTGCGTGATGTGCACCATTTGGCCGCTGATTTTTCCAATATCGCCATGGCTTTCTATGAACTCATTCAATAGCTCTAAATTCACCAAAGACAATTGAAGTGTTGTATGCTTCCCAAAGGCCTGATCTTTCCATCCAATACACATTCTTCTTTGGGTTCGGCGAGGAGCTTGTACCGCTTCATGAGAAAGGGTTGCCATTTCCTGGGTTCCGGTGCCATAGCCGCATACTGAAGCACCCCGATGACCGAGAGTTTACAGCAGCCAGTTTTGAGTAGTCACCAGCATATGCTAGGCATATGCCGGCATATACCTGAATATGCCCACATACCCACATAAACGAGGGTTTGCCCCCCTAGAGGCAACCCAAAAATTATTAAAAAATGGAAATTGTTGGCAACAAACCAATTATTGGACAAAGGGAAACAACCTAAAAAATATGGAGCTAAAAAAGCAACAGACACAAACTATGCTAAAGCCAGATCGGGTATGCCGTTTCAGGTTCTAGAGGCTCCTAGGTTCCTGATCAACAGGAATTACTTGGCCCATTTTGATTGCCTCAAATTTGTCTGCCAGGAAGAACTGAACAATTAGAGCAGGCAAATCGGCCAAAATTGATAAATTTGCATTAATTAAGACAGGAAGAAGCCGAAGCCCTCTTGTTACTGCCGGATTCACCATTAGTTTTGATTGGAATTTCACCAAGATTTTAGGGGATTCTTGCATGAGCAGTCGTTCAGTTTTTGAAATTGCCCTGGGCATGCTGATATAACCCAGAATAATCCCCGTTGCTGTGAATTTGCATGTGACTAAGCCAAAACCATTTGAATTAAGTCTTGGGATAGTGAATCGAGAATTTACCTTATTGCTTAAGGTTTTTCGAAATTCTTTGTGCACCCTTAGACTACCATAGTCAAATAAATTTGGACAAAGGATGGAGGGAAAAAAAACTAGGAGTGGGTCATCATGGAAAATGAAATATTTCGAGTATGATGACTTGGAATGCCAAGGTGGCACGATTTGATGACATGGCAGGTCAAATGATGCAGTAGTGATGCCGGAAGTGCCATATTGGCGATCCGCCCATGTGACAAATACGACAAATACGAAAATCAAGGAGTGCATATGAAATCCATGGGTTGTGATGACGTGGCATGATGATGTGGCAGGGGTAGGTTAGGCTACAATATGTACACCATGGTTGGGGTTATTCCAATCAAACCAACCAGATAGTCTTGCGCTTTCTCTTTGGTGTCTTTCTTCACATCGCTACCTTTTCCTCGGATTGCGAGGGGGTCGACAGGGGATCTTCAACCATCATCGCTAAGTTTCTAGAAAAAGCAGAGATGCACTCACTACTATAAATGTAGGCAGAAATGGCACAAAAGTGACATTTATGTTCGCTTTTTTTTGAGCAGTAAACGTCACTTTTGTGCCATTTATGACGTTTGTGCTCTCCAAATGACACAAAAGTGACATTTATGCTCCGTAAAAAGGTGGAGCATAAACGCCACTTTTGTGTCATTTATACCTATTTTGTAGTAGTGACTTCCACGACTTTGCAAATGCAAAAGCATAGCTTTGGACGTCCACAAAGATGAACAAAATAGTGCCGTATACTTTGCCACAACAAATTTAGAGGAAAAGATCAAGCTACACCAAAAGCTATTTAAAAGCTACCTAGAAGAAAAGCCATTTGAACCTTCATAACTCACGATTCATAGAAGAAGGGAACAAAATGAGACCCTGGAGCACTTGGTCGGAATCTCAATGGATCGTCATTTGATCCTCTACAAGATGGATCGTCTGGATAAAAAGGATCCAGCTGGTTCTCAAGAGCCATCAAAATCAATCACAAAATCTGAACTCATATATTTAAACATCAGATAGCGCACGGCTTTCGAAAGGACCAAGTGTCAATGGCAGGATTAGGGCACAACTTTCAAGAAAGCCACGTGTCAGCTATGTTGAATTAGTCAGGAAGAAAATAGTGAGAACAAAAAAGCGAACTGCTTTTTATAGGAGGGATAAATATTATAGGTTGATGCCTTTGAAATATTATCTTTAAATTTCGACCTAACATTTTGGCAAGTTAGTTTATTTTGTTTGCAATACATCTCCATAAACTTTGTGACACCTGTAACGTGCAGTTGCTTTCAAATTACATATTGACAGCTATCAGATAGTTGTTTCCATATTATTAGCATCACCAAATTTCAGTTTGACATCTATCAGATAGCTGTTTCCAGATTGTAACCTCACATTGCCATGTAGCAGGATTGATATCTTCATACATCGCCTAGCTAAAATTGACTGTCGATGCTGTGCTTGCATCTATAAATAAGAAATGAAATTGTTAAAAATTGCTCCTTCAGGCACTGTCACAGTGGTCAAAACGACTTTTTTTTAGCTACCTTCCTTCTTTAAAATCGCTTTTTAAGTTTTAGTGTTAAAGTTCCAGAAGCTAAACCTGCTGCTTTAAAGCGCTGCTGGAATGGCGACCTCAGGCATCGCCTGCAGATGTAGCAATGTTGTTAAAAAACCCGTTTTTTATTTTTAAAGTACCTCTATAAAAATCCTTACGTTTTTTAAAGGATTTTTATGATTTGGTATGGCCAAAAATAAAAAATAAAAAAATTGCACATTCTTTGCACTGCTTTATTGGACATGTTTGGTACTGTTAAGCACATTTTTGCTACAAGTTACAAGACTTAGCATGCCAACAAGTAAATCATAAGCTTATGCTGCTATTAGAAACTATGAAGTTCAAGTACAAAGATATCATAGCAGTTTTGCCATGCACCTCTTAAGAAAGTTGAGAAAAACATTATTAAAGAGGTTAAGAAATTTAAGAATTTCATATACGAAGATAAATATGTTCAAGAATACCATATATTTGCATAAAAAAAACCATAGTCTAAGGACTTTTAAGGATTTTTAAGGATTTTCAAGGATTTTAAAGATTTTTAACGTATTTTATATGAAATACGTTTTTAAAGATTTTTTCCAAAAATTTTAAAAATCTTTTAAAAATCTTAAAAAACGTTTTTTAAACGTACGGATTTTGACGTACTTAACAACATTGAGATGTAGCCCCCTCTACTGCAGGAACACATGCCTCCGTGTTTCTAACAGGACCATTATGTTATCATCTATTCTGAACATATTAAAGTTTCTGCCATACCTCAACACCTCAGTGAATCCACTACTGGCAATGTCTCTAGCTTCTGTTCTGCTCTCACCTCTAGCTTCCGTTATGGTCGCTGGGAACACCCACTCTGCATCGTCTCTGCAAAGACGATTTGTGAAGAAAGAATTTCGACTTAAGGGGGGATGCTCATCTGTGGACAACTTATGTGATTTTTGCTCAGATCTGCATCGAGATGGAGTCCAAACGCCATGAAAATTTAAATGCATTCCCTAGATCTGTATCAACAAACTGGAATTATTATTTTTTTTCAAAATAAAAAACATCAAGCTTTTAATTGCAATGCAAACTTACCTGCCTTTTTTACCTTCATGGTCATATCCTGCCCCTCATAGTCCGCTGCAATTGGCTCAATACTATGATCTTATGCACCTTCCAAGTGACCATAACAGACCACATATGTACCTACAATAGCCCACTATTGTCCACTCTTTTCACTCTCTACTTTCTTTTTCATGGGCGGATGATCTTTCCCGCACTAGTTTGCAGTGTTTTATCCTTGGTAGACGGATACTCTTCCGCGTCTTATTATTCTGGCTCCTTTGGATGGATGCTCTTCCCTGTTCACTACAAGAGAATTGGCAATTTAAGCCACTAGTTTCGTCATTTATATACTTAAAATCATGTTTTGAGATTTTCTTGAAAATGATACAATGAGTGACTAAACCCGTTGACAAAATAGATCAATGATATCGTCACTCATAACATCAGCATCCACAATATGATCATTGTTTGTGTCATTCAACTTGACATAATAGTATCACCTATAACACCACTCGTATATCATCATTAATATCACTATATTGCTAGAACTATGTCATCTATAGTGTCAACATATGTACCATGGCTAGCATCAACTATATTGTCATCAATAGTGCCACATATAGTATCATGTGGAGGGTCACTAATAGTATCAAATAAAGTACCATGTTTAGGGTCATCTATAATATTAAAATATGAACATTACTAGTATGACTATATTGTCATCAACAGCGCCACATATAGTATCATGTAGAGGGTCATCAATAGTGTCAAATATAGTACTATATTTAGGGTCATCTATAATGTCAAGATATGAACATGACTAGTATCAACTATATTGTCATCAATAGGCCCAAAAATTATGTTATCTAGTGTCAAACATAATGTCGTCGATTCGCGTAGCGAATCGCCATTCTTGCTCAAGACGAGCATGCATGCATTGCATGCGTTGCATGCATGCATCGCATGCGTTTTGGGCCGTTCTTCAGGTTGGGCGTTTGCTACTTATTCGCGGAGTTCTTCATCGACGTTTCATGGTAGCTTCCTCTTCTCTCGCCAGCACCTTATTCTCTTTGAATTGTTTCCGTGCAGGGGAGGGGCTTCTTCCTGCCTGGTTTGGCCAATTTGGCGTTGCTTTCCCGCTGTCCTTTCCGGCTTTTAGCCTTCATCCCGTGACCTTCGCCCTCGATCCTAGTTTGTTAAGGAAGTCCTTTGGTATTGGGCGCTTTGTTGGTTTCATGCGGTCGCAGTGCAAGAATGTCGTCGATTCGGCGTGAGCTTAATCGCCATTCTTATCAAAGGCAGCATGCATGCATGCATGCGTTGCATGCATGCATCGCATGCATTTTGGGCCGTTCTTCAAGGTTGGGCGTTTGCTACTTATTGCGGAGTTCTTCATCGACGTTTCATCGGCCTTCCTCTTCTCTAAGCATCTTTTATTCTCTTTGAACCCACCCTCCCCTTCTTTGTTTTTATATTTTGTACAAGTTCTGTTTTATCATGTTTTTCCACCCGGGTGATGCTTTTTTTCCACCTATTGGGTGATGCTATTCTTTGGTATGTTTCTCGCTTTGTTGTGTTGGTGATGTCTGTAGTACGGGTTGGCGGCGCCATCCGCTTTGACTTCTCCATGCGGGGGTTTTGGGAGCGATTCTATGCCTTACGTTTGTCTAAGCCCCTTTGCCGAGGCTTATCACTAGGTTTTCCTCGAAAACCGAAGGGCGGGGTTTTTAATCCCGTTGATAAGCTTTCGGCAGTACATCAACCACTCATCTATTAGCATTGTATTTGTTTTGGGGTCCAAATGATATAATTGGATTTTCCCTTTATTTTTTGTGGGTAGTTCGCATGTGTGCGGCTATCCACTGTCCACCATTGTAGAAATCTGCTGAGATGAATGAGAAGCCTATCTATCGGGCGCTTTATTGGTTTCATGCGAGTCGCAGTGCAAGAATACCAAGTATAGGATCTTTTCATCATTAAATTGCCTATGGCACATATAGCGTCACAATTTACGGCATGTGTACATAAGTAGAAATTTATTGTGTCAAATTTATAGTCTTATGTACAATCTTTTTTATCATATCACATATATTATCAGTTCGAAATTTCTAATAGTATTATTGTGTGATTGTTTCATGAAATTATTAATTTTTTTTATTTTGATTTTTTATTTTTAGCCAATTCCTCTAGAGGCGAGTCCCATAGCTTGATTAGCCTGTAGAGATTTAGACTTATCAATCCTATGGTCAATTCCTCCAGAGGCCAGTCCCATGCCTTGATTAGCCTGTAGAGACTTAGACTTATCAGCCCTATGCCCAAGCCATAGGGAGTCCGTGAGAATCAAATGCGAAGTCATAACAAGCCTGAAGAACCACCACTGTTTGTAAATATTTCACAAGTACAATAGATAAACAGAAAGTGAACATAGGATTAAAGAGTCTAGCTGCAAGCCCACTAAATGAATAATGTTATTTCCTGTTCACAACATTCAGGTACAATGGTAAACTCAAAATTCTTGCAAGAAATCAAGACCTGAAATGTAGCAAAAGGCTCAATGCATAGTTATAGAATGATTTAACATATTATTGTAATGCTTCAACGAACTTGTTTGAGAAGAAGCCTCGATTGAAGAGCTTTTCCAAAAGTCCTGCATTTGATCAGAAAATGGTGTATAAGTTACACCTTTTATAGAGATGTACAAAACTAGAAAGTTGAAGTAACTCATCTGTATTTTTCTACCAACGCCTTCATTTCCTCTAAAACTGAAGTCATCTTCATGCTCCGGTGAAGAAGTCTGTTCACCATTTTAAATGCGAGTTCTGATTACCTGCAATCATGTAGAGGTGATGCTAAAAAATAGGAAGCATGTTATATTTCTAAATCTATTTTATTAAACTATCAAAGCATCAAAGCTCTTTGTTATCAGCTGATCAAATGTACAGCTCATTCATAGGCATGTTCAAGTTCAAAAATCATAAGTAAAGCAGACTTGAAATGAAGTCTAATGTATATAGAAGTTAGCAAAGTGGAAACTCGAACTGCAGCATATTGAATATCTGATCCATTTTAAAATTTTTATATCCAAAGCTTTGTGAATATGACAGCACCAAAACTTGATAGACATTTTAGAAATGGCTAGCATGTAAGATGGCAGAGCTAAAACACGAAGATGTAATAAAGTAAGTTATCCTCAATGTTCTTTTTCCATAAACAATACCATCAAGCTTTGTTATGCGGAACCTACTGCTCTTAAAGTAGCCAATGCACCACTAGAAATAAGAGCAAATCAAGGCTTGAAAAACTGTTGAAAGCAAGAAGGATAGCAATAGCAAGTATACTATGGTGGTTGTAGAACATGACAATCGTATCAAGTGGCTGCTATGCAAAAAGACCAAAACCTCAACGTCAAAATGGAAATGTAAAACATCTAGAGACCTTAAATATTAGGGTTGTCCTTTTTTATGATAAATTCGTCACTAACCTGAACCTCAGAAGATAGTTTCATTTGGATGGGCGGATGTTCTTCCCTATCCATTTCAAGCTTTTTCTTTGCGTTCATATCTGGTTTCGTTTTTTAACTTGTGCGCGTCGACTTTGCTTAGGGCTTATTTCTTTTTCTTTACTAATAATTTTGACGAGGATTTTTGCATTATACATACTTGAGGTTCTAGAGAAACGTCTGCAATTACTGAGCCCTCAGTAGTCATTATCTCCGCTTGTCTAGTATCATCATTACTGCAAAGGTTTTTCCCTTGAAAACCTTTCGAAGCAGGGGTTTTTTAATCCTAGTAGTAATGATTGTACTAGCCCATTGTATGGGTCCCATGACCTATTGGTCTCCGTGGACGTTAAAAAATTTATTCTATTCTATTCTATTTGACTATATAGCTTGCTTGCAGATCTTTCTAGTTCTTGGAGTTTTGGTGGAGTTGGTTTATTGGAGTTAGCGGCATTGACGCTTAACACATTGATTCCGGTGATGTATGGGGCGTGTTCAACATATTGCTACTAGTTTCGAATCTTATCTTCTTCAGTTGTATCGCTCTCAGTCCATTTCTCATCTTCATGGCTTTCCCCAAAAACCTGAAAGTGCAGGGTTTTCAGTCCAGCTGATAAGATTTCAGACTTTGAGTTTGTATGATTTTACTTTACTTGAAAACTCTCTAGGTAATTATCTAATTCTGGTTTTTTTTTAAATGTTTGGCTATTCTTTGTTATGGTCAACAAAGATGATCAATCTGCGGCGATGGGCGGCGATTTAGGGCGATGGGCGGCGATGGCGGCAGGCGGCGATAATGCGGCGATGGAGGTGATGGAGGCGAAAACCGGTGGAGGTGCGTTATCTCAAATCAAATATAGTTAAAAAGTGCTTAGTCTAAGTAGATTATAGATGGATTATATTATAGATAGCCTAAATTTTAGATAAGTCAGTCGTGCCCGATCAGAGGCGAACAACAGATTGTCGACGATGAATGTAAGCATCGGAATACCATACCAAAGCAAGCGAATGAATCAGTAAGTAATAAATAAATAAAAGTACAGACTGTATACGGCATCAACCATCGATCTCTAGTAAAAGGAGCGGGAGCTAACAGATAGGGGAAACGGAAGGGAAAGAAGTTCCCGGATATGGCGACGGGTGATTCAAATTTTTTCAAATTTTTATAACGTTAGGAAAAGAAACGAATAGGGAAGAAATAAAAGAAAAGAAAAACAAAAGAGGGAGGATGGGTGGAAGACGCATAAAGTAAATTGAATATCACTAATCTATAATTAGTATAAACAATTAAAGAGTACGGACTACGTGGCAAAAGGACGATAACAGAAGCGGATCGAACGGCTACAGGGTATGGAACACGTGGCATCACGGCATAGAGCGTGAATAGATAATACACGAAGAATAATGGAAAATTTAGAATAAAATGCAGGAACTTAACATGAACGAACATCGTCATAATCATAATCATAACATTTAGGGGAGGCGTAATAATGAAATAATGAAATAATGAAAATATATAGAAAAGGACGAAATTTACGTGTGTCAGACAAGTAACAAGGAAGCAGGTGGCGAATATTCGCGTACGAAAATTCGGAAAGACAAGATAGGACAGGACAAGCATTTAAAGCAGACGGTCGTATTGAATAAGCGGGAATTCAGACAGACTTTCGTAACCCTAGAGGCTATATAAAACAGTAGATAGAGTAATTGTGAAAACAGCGCGCAAGATTTCCCAGCGTTCAGAAATCTTGAGTTCTCAAATTCATACCATCAGGGAAGCGCCAGTGCATCTCCATCTCCGCCTCCGCCACAACGTAGCTGCGGGAAAAATGGACAAGGGTAAGAGAGTGGCAGTCGACAGCGTTGGGGAGGAGAAGAAAATCAAGAAGCGACCGGATCGAGTCCCGGAAAACCTTACGGTGCCCTATAATCCTGACCTCGAGGAGCTCAACCCTTGGTGTATCCGTGAACGGAACCTGAGTGTCTGTTTAGGTCGGGGGTGCCGTCGCCGCATCACCATACGGCGAAAGTGCACCTTTTATTCTATTCGCGATAATCCACCATGCTCGGGATATGCGGGATCATGGCTACACTTTAGGGTTACCGGAGGTGCTTGGGGTATTAGGCGACAAAAACGATTCAATAAGGCGCCAGGATCTAGATAGAACTATGCAATGTTTTAATCGTCTGCAGATTCATGCGGCAATACAACGGGCTCCAGGATATCAGCACAACCTTACAATCTGCGATCTCGGAAAGGTTTGTATATATTGCTGTGAGAAGAATCCTGTTGATTTCATGTGCCGGGCGTATGTTGGGAGAAACTTGAAAAAGGTTAGAAGATTGAGAGCCGGCCGGGCAAAAAAGGCCAAAGAAATGAATATCCAGGATGGGGAAGGGCAACAATGGAGGAGAAGGATGGGCTGCATGTAATCCCTTTTGCTTTGTTTTCCGTTTTTACCTTTTATCTTTTACTTTCTTCGCTCTTTTATGATTCCAGTTTGCCAAATAGGTAAGATGTATCAGCATAATGCTGTATGAAAATGTTTGAACGATGCGGGGAAATCCGAACATAGAAGGAACAAATTATGCCTGATAGACTTGTTTGGAAGCTGAATGCATAGCTGAATTATGCAGAATTATGCATAGCTGAATGCTCGAAAATGTTTTCAATGATATATGCTTAAATATGTATTATCTCTGTATGGAGAATTTTTGAATGAAGGAAATATGAAGTAATAGTTGTCAATGGTAAAGCGGCCTCATTGTGTAACTCTTCTAAATTACCTTAGTGATAAAGTGACTCTGATCCAAAAAGTTACATCCCACGGGAGACAATGAACGAAAGGACGGGAAAAACTATGGATTTTAACAATGTAGAACATAATATGGAATAATGTAGGAATATTAGGCTGATGAGCTACACCAGCGGATACATACAGGAACAATAAACATTACAGATGATACAGACGAAACCGGGATAAGGTGGGCAACATAATAGGAAAAGCAGGTGGCAAAATTAGAGAAATGGACTATGCTGCGACAAATATCGACTCAGAATAAAAAGGGGGTGGCGAACAAACAGAAGCCAAGGAAAATACAAGATGAGTGGCAACAGACTAGCAGAGGACAAGGATGCTATGCCAGGCGGAACAAGCCTCGTAAGGGTAAAAAGGTAAGGTGGGACCAAGGAAGGTACATATAAAGAACAAAAGAACTATGGAGTAAAAGGCGGATGGGGCAAGATACGGGACAGAGAGGCTAAGCCTCCGCCGTACACCAGGATAGCGAGGGCTAGACCCACCAACTGGTAACCCGGACCACCAAAAACTTCTTAACATTTGGAGGGCGACATATGACTTTATATCGGTGGGGTATGAAGAATACCCCCACCGGGTCGATCTCACGCCGACATGGAGTAAAAAGGTGGACGGGGGCAAGTTACGGACGTAGAGGCTAAGCCTCCGCCGCACACCGATAGCGAGGGTCGGACCCACCAACCGGGTAACCCCGCCACTAAAAACTCACTAAATTAAATTAAATTAAATTAAATTATCTGGACAGCAATATATGACTTCCAGCGGGGTATGAAGAATACCCCAGGTGACGAAATTACCGACACTATGGAGAAGGGGAGCAAATTATGGAGGGTGTAACCCCCGCCATAGACCAGGAGAGCGTGGGCACGGCCCTCCCCTGGTTCCAGTCCAGAGGAAGATGACACATGTACAGGAACACAGCAATACAGAGGCACAAAAATACAGAGATACAGAGGTACAGAAATTAAGAAGGACGAAATACTGACGCAATCAATACAGGCAGGCAGCTACCAAACTAATCAGCCCCGAAAATACCCCAAGAAGATCAATCTTGGGCAATAGACGAAGGGAGTTGAATAACAATAATGAGAGATGGGCGGAATAATTATGGCCATTTTGAAATCTCGAAATTCAAATTAAAACGGTAATTATAAATAAAAATACCGTTTAGAATTAGGCAGTATATATATGGTCTTAGAAAGAGACCATGGCTATCTTCTAGAGAGAGTCCAAAGACGGAGCATTGCGAAGGCTATCCACGAGCTTTCTTTGCAAACAAAAAGATATGGCAGCAGATCAATCCGCGGCGGGAGGAGATCGAGGCGGCAAAAGAGCTCCGGTGAGCCAACAGGATCTCAGGGACTTCCTGGCACAGATGGATAAGCGGCTAGAATCAAAGATCCCAAACCTGGATGCACTCAATGCACTGGCTGAAACGTGCAACAACAACAAAGTAGCCATCACTAGCATGGACGTGAGAGTAGGAGGGATGGAGAAGACGAACGAGGAAATGCAACGCAGAATGGACGAGATCGAAGAGGAGAAAGCAAAGAGAAAGGTTGGTTGAATTAGAGAAATCAAATGTTGAGCTGGATGCATGGGAGTCGTTTGATAGGATAAGGCCACATTTAATGGAATATGAGGAGCAAAATAAAATTAAGCATGATGTTAGGCTAATTGGAATAGCGAAGAGACCTAACGAGAATATATATCGAGTTACTGCAGAAGTGATAGAGACGGTGTTCAAGGAACACAGGGGCGTCATCGTCAAAGCCATACGATCAGGCCAATGGAGGGGGAGATCGAGGCATATAAACCTAACATTGAGGGACATGGCAACGAGGGAAAGGATCCTGCGGATGGGATCCAGATTGAGGAATGGAATCAAAGTACAGGAGTCCTTAACGGTGATGCAAATGGCAGGGGCTACACAGGGAATTAGCCAAGGCCAGGGAACTGAACCAAGCAGGGGATACAAAAGGGAGTCAAGAATGGCAAAGTTTACATACACAAGAGGGTAAGAGAACAAGCAACTCAACCGCAAGAACAGGTAGTTGGGATGCGGGGATAGTAAAACCAACCTCAAGCGTAAAAGGAGGAAAACATACACCCCGAAATCAATACAACAGGGGCTGAGAGCAGGTTAGGGGGGAGCACTGGGAGCAATCGAGAGCGATCACGCTTAGAAGGGAATCGAGCGCAGAAAGCGGGAAGAAGCGAAACCGGGAGACGGAGACCACCTAGCAACACAAGCGTGGTTCGGAGGGCCAACCCCTACAATGAAGACCAGGGAGAAGACCAAGGAGAAATCGCAAAGCGGTACATGAAAATGGAGACTCGGCGGAGCAACCTCTGGGGAAAAGACGGTTACCGACGCTATGGTAATGGAACTATACCTGGGATATCCATGGGATGATGGAGAAAGGCTAGAAGATGCCCACGACTCGCGATATCATATGCTTGGCGGAAACATGGGAGCATAACGCCAAAAGGCTGCCGAGGAAGAAGGATACCACCGCTCACGTGTTGGAAAGACAGGGGATTTCAAGATAGGGAGAGGGAGCGGTGTCCGCTTGCTATGTAAAGAATAGTATAGCCAACAATGCATGTATGTTACACTCGGATATCAATAAAAGATATATGGTCTTGAATATTCAATTGAAAAACAAAGCAAAAAGTAGTTCCGATAATTACATATTATCCGCCAAACGCGGATAAGCTAGAATTGCCGGAACTAGGAGAAAATATAATGAAATGGAAAGAACGAGGGACCAATGATTATAGTAGGAGATCTAAATGCGAGAACCAGGCGAGAAATGGGCATACAAAGACATACCACAGATGAGAAAGATGGTCGATAATGTACACCCGCAAGACCACGTGAATGGCGAGAGAAACACGAGGAGGATAAGACGAAGTCAATGCTAGAGGTGAATCCGTTCTTTGGAAGTCCGTGACGGCAACGAGGATGACCATAGCTAATGGCGTGAACAAATGGAGGGGATCGGAAGGCTTCACAAGCCAAAATACACATGGTAAGAGCATAGTGGACTACATAATCTTGAATGACCAAGCGGCGGGGAAAGATAGAGGGATTAATGTTACGAGGAATGGCCGATTTGGGAAAAGGGAAAGCCATAGACCGATCAAGTTAACGAATGATTGGATGAGACACCACGAGATAGATAGCCGTAAAAAGAAAGGAGGATAAGAAAGACGAGTGAGAATTCAGGTTCCGGAGAAATATCTGGCTCCTTCATTCAGCGAAGAGAGAAATGGGAAAATGGAATTGGGGAAACACAACGAATGATAATGGAAACACCCTCAATGACATTATAGTAAGGGTAACAAATGGGTGTTTGGGAAAAGGATAAAAATCGTGGAAGAACAGGGCATTCCGAGCATCAGTTTGGTATGATGACGAGTGTAGAGAGCAAAAAAGGAAAACAAGAGAACACAGGGGAAAGGAGACATACCGGAAAGAAAAGGCAGCACACATAAGATTATTGAAGAAGAAAAGATATAATAACCTGCTACAACACCAATGGTATATGGGAAAACTACTGAAAAAACAGCCCCGGAGATTTTGGAGGGGACTCAAACACAAAGGAGGGGACAACGATATGAAAGCAAGGAATGAACAAGATGGCATTGGAACAGAGGGATGGGAGAGGTATCTGGACAAATTGTATAAAACAGGGGCACCACCGGTACCAATACCAATACTGCAGAACCCGGACAAACCATGCTTCAACATGATGGAGGTAATGTTAACCCTAAACAGGATGGCAAACCATAAAGCACTGGGTTTATACGCGACCAGGAATTATTGAAGTCTTTGAGGCGAAAATTGGCGGAGCCAGTCACAGACATCTTCAATGGCATCATACATACAGGACTCCCAGACAGATGGACATACAACAGAGTCATACCTCTACATAAGGCAGGAAATAGACAGGACCCAGGGAACTATAGGACGATAATGGTAAGCTCGATTTTCGCAAAATGGTTTGGAAAGGTATTGGATAACAAATTGAAGAAATGGGCGGAAGAAGCTAAAGAAGGAAATATGAGGGCACAAGGGCAAGCAGGGTTCAGGCCGGAACACTCAACCACAGATCATCTTGTGACTCTTCGGATATTAATAGATCAGAACAAAGCGCGGGGAAGGAAGATCATCATCGTTGCTTTGTGGATTTAAAAAAGCATTTGATCTGATCCAGGGGAGAAGTTACTAAAAAAGATTGATAGATATGCAAGCCCCAATAAATATGGTAGGATCGATCCAAGATTATACCATAAGGTGTATGCTAAGATGGAACAAGAAGGACAGCCAATAATGTCTGTGATCTTTGGTGTAAAGCAAGGCTGCCCGCTATCTCCAACTCGTTTGGAATATACATAGATCTTATTTGCAGGATACATAGCAGAGCAGCAAGGGGACGAATATGCCCCTACACTAGGAGACACGAAGGTACCAATAATGCTATATGCAGATGATCTACGTATGATGGCCACAAAAACAAAGGGATGCACAGAGTGCTCAAAATTCTAGAACAATTACGTGAAGAGATGTATCTGACCGTAAATCTAGCAAAAACTAAGATAGTCATCTTTGGACATAGAACAGGCATAAACCTTTCAGATATAAAGATAAAGAGATAGAGGAAACAATGTATCTGAGGATATCTAGGGTATGATGCACATGGCACGTGGAAATGGGCCAAAGGAGCCAACGCCAGTTCCAATCGGCTATAGGAAGCTATTTCAACATGAAGAACTTGTATGTAAGTAGAATAACCGGGATCGGGACATCAAGTGTTACCTATTCAAAGTCTGCGGTAGCCACCAAAATGACTATCTGAGAGGCGAAGCATGGGGACCCGTGTCTAATGCATTTAAATTGGGAAAAAACAAGAAGGGATTCTTAGGCAATGGCATGCATAAGAATTCAGTGGTAAGAACAAATCGCCACTAACGATCATGATCCTCCGAAACGGGGCAAAAACCGATGGAAGTGAGAGCATGGGAGAGAACCATAAGGTACACGCCGTAGACAATGCGGGGAGACATACAAAGGGAAACCGTCCCAACATTGCAATCACCGAATCCAGAAAATCACACATCCTTACGGGTAGAGGATGGTTTAAAGAAGTGGCAACATGGACCCGGACGGATGGGATTAAACCTAAGTGACCTAATACAAGAAGGGCAATTGGAATGAGGAGGGGCGGTTTAACGCGACAAGAGCATGGTCGCAAAGACACACCGCGAGGACCAAAGATGGTGGCTCACACAAGTTTTTAACCCGGATCGGCATATAGGACACCGGATGTCTGGGATAACATAACGGGAAAAAACAGAAGAGACATTACGGCTAGATTCGGGATGGGAAGTCATGATCTAAGAATCGAAAAAAGACAGTGGAGAGGGATAGACAAGGAAGACGGGATATCACGAGAATCTGTGGCGGTGGAAGAATAGAGGGGCGAGAACCATATGATTAATGACCGCCGATCTACGGAGACATCGAGGGGCGATATCTGAAAAATATAAGTTGGGGGAACCAATTCCGCGAGTGATGATTTAGCGATGTGAATCGCTCGAGGATTTGGCGAGACGCGATCAAAGAATGACGACCGGAACCGCGAGAAGTACATAAAGAAAGAGGGTTAAATAATATGGCCGGTACAAAATAGGTCATAAAACCCCACACAAAGCGGCTGGATTAAAAGGCTGATTGATAACGACGCATCAACGCAGCCCACGGCCGAGGCAAAGCGGGATCTTGGTAATAAAAGAAAAAGTCACCTTAAAAAGGCTACATTATAACAGCGTGATGTGCTAGTAGCACCCTTCTTAGGGAGCTTCGCCCATGCTACACAAGTCCAGGGGCCTCACGGCACAAGGGACATTAATGTATTCTATTCTATTCTATTCATTCTTACTACTCTACTATTTGTACTTGCCTTTCTGGAAAGCTCAATGGAAAAGCCACTTCACTTCGGTCTTATATTTGTTGTTTGTCTTGATACTAGAGTCTTCCAAGAATTTGAGCATCCTTGAGACCAAAGATCATAGTGGTCTTGGCTTTATTATCCTTCCCTTTTCCACTTAAAAATATTTATCCTCTCTGGGCTTTGGTTCATCCCCAAACACCACATCCTACACCTCTCTCTCTTCGATCTGGATGCTCGACATCTTTTCAGATGGTAGATCTCTCCAAACTTCACACTCTCTTAATCGGGACTGCTTTCCTTTCATAGACTAAGCTTTGATACCATGAAGCACTTAGGTTGCACGAAAAAGACCAAACGAAGGAAAAAGATCCACTGACACAAAGGAGAACTTGTATATTTAGAGTAGGTCACAAATGTAACATTTATGCTGACATGGAGATTTTGTTGTATAGAATGTATGAGCACAATTTATCAATGGCGCACTATCATTGTCAAAGATAGTTTTCTTTACATTAGCTTTTAATAGTTTTAGTTCTATTTTACAAATTTATCAATAAACCTCCAAAATCGTTATAGGTTTGGCTAATTTCTTGATGACTTTTTTTTGGGGGGGAGGGGGAGGGACTTTAGCCAGTGTATAATTATGTATAATTAGAAATTAGAGGAATTCCATGAAACTATAGCCAAATCAAGTTCATGTTGTAAGATTAAGGCTCTCGTTGTCCAAAGCCACCCCTAAAATAGGATGACAACTATGGCCACATAAGAGACCTTTGAAGATAAGAATAGTGGATGTTTTTATTAAAGGATGTCAATTCATAATAACATATGTATTCTTGCAGCTATACACTATAATCCATGATATATCTGACTAGTAGATTCTTTAAATACATATGTCTTATGCATTATATAAATTATAAATTTGTTTCCATGGCTTATAGATTACAACTTGACGTCCATTGATATCTTGTTTAGGTCTATTGTTACTACCCTGCAATCAATGCATTTACATAGTTATCAATAAGAATCCAAACTCACAAAAAATGTGAAAATAATTAGATAATAATAAAAAGAATATTTCATTTATTTTCACTTCACATGGAGAAGATGATACCTGCTTAGCATGTTTGAACAATCGAAGCTGATTTGGAGATAACATGTGAGGCTAAAAAAAAGGAAGGAAATATTAGTATTGATATCATTTTGCAAAAAAAGATATTTGATGTGGATTACCTTAGTCAGAATGTTCCAAATGACACCTTCAGTGTATGGTGAAGTGGTGAGTGATCCAGAGTAGCGATAATAACTCTCGTTATCTATGTCTAAAGCTCTGGGATCAACATAGGGAACTTTGATCTCTTCATTGGGGAGAAGTTCTGCTAAATGATCCTGGAACTGCCACATTCTTATTTTAATCAAATATGCGTGTATCTTCCACTCATTATTTTCAGCTAATTATACCTGGTTGATAAAAGTGTTCTTGTGTCCTATTTCATAAAATATTCCCACCACTGCAATCATTTTAGAGTCCTTAGTTTTATGGACTAGATGGGCTTCCATTGGAAAACTAAGAAAAGATGAATCAACCAGTTAGGAAAATATGAAACAACCAGTTTTTTTGTACAATAATATCGCAACTTGAAATTATTCAATTTACCTCTTGTTATTTACTGTGTGCTCGCTTGGAATATGAATATGAAAATTATCTAAATCATAATTTATCCCATCCAAGATCAAAGTACCGGATCCGCTAGGAAATTCCAGCTTATAAAAGAGAACAACATATGAGTGCAAGCAATTTTACTTTTTCCAAATAAAGTTGAGGTCAATAAGTCTTACTTCAACTGTATGATTGGAATTGGTCAAGTTGGCACTTGTGCAATAATAATTTGGCTGTAGAGATTTGAAAATGCAAGATGGGATACCTGCACTAGTTATAATATCTATTGGAGATTGAAATTTGGCAGAGAGGCAAATTTCATATTCCTGCTTCAGATTTCCTCCATTCTTAGAATCCTTCATATCATTGGAATAATCATACTCTGTGCAAAAGTTAGAAATGAGAAGTAAAGAAGAAGGAAGCATTATACACACACAAATAGGACAAGAATCGATGTTATTGATGCGCAAACCTTGTGCAGAATTAACAAAAGGAGTAAATGCCAAGCCAAGTATAACTACTAAAAGAGTAGTCGCCATAGTTGTAAGTAATAAGTTGTTGATAAAACTAATTGAAGGCTTTCTTTTTATAGAAGAACTCCCAAAGGATGTTAAAATCCTTGTCTTATCACTTTAATTTCAATGGCCTATGTTTTACGCACAAATACAAGGCCTATATTTTACGCACAAATACAATGTGGCGCTTGAGAATAGAATGGTGCTATCTAGATTGTTCGTACATGTTAAATTTGTTAAGAACGTGATCCACACTAGTGCAATATGGTCCTCGTGTGCAATGTCAATAAACTAGCTGTTATCAAACATCACTTATTATACAAGCCGGAAGTGTGGTGGCAACACCACTGCCATTTTTTTTACTTTATGCTAGAAAAGAAGTTATTGTGTATGGAAGAATAACAATAGACAAGTATACATTATCTTCAAGCACAAAAAGTTACATTTTATGTGAATAATAGCTTTATCATGGCCTAAGAAAGGAAGGAAGGAAGGTTCTTTATCGTCCCGGAGGCCAATCGGGCCTATGGGACCCAAATTACCGCCCAGGTCTGCGCAAGCCCGTTCTTTACTGGATTAAAAACCCCCCCTTAGGAGGGAAAAGCGTCCCAAAGAACAAATCTGGCCGGCGTTTGTACAAATATACATATATACACATGAATTCCCAAAGCTCGTAGGCGGTGGGCGAGAGGTGAGTCCATGAGATCCAAAACCTCCACGGAGGTAGGAGCCAAGGGATCGAATCCGACGGCGTCTTGAGTAGCTCGTCTGGCGTAACACAGTCGCACCAAGAGAATGTAGCGAGCCCGAATCGACTATAGGGCCGGACAACTCGAAGGCATGGCTTTCATCCTCAACAACCCCCTACGGCAACACCGACAAAGCTTTGCCCCGGCGGCTCTCAACCCACCAAATCTCAAGCCGAAGATGGTGGGCCCCTGTCGAATGGGCGTGATAATCCCTGCTTCTTCATGGGCAACTCGTAACGTAGGTAGAGCCATGGGCCTCGAACCGAGTGGGGGGGTTGTATTGTTTGTAGTGTGCCACCTTTACCCGTTCCCGAGCATGGTGGTCCCGAGCTTCCCGAGGAAACGAGTCCAAGTACCCCCTCAACCTATCCCTACGGTGCAGTATTGCACTGGGCGCACCTATGTGCGCCCACGTTCTAGCCAGCGCTAGCCATTAGGCTCTCTTGTCCTTCCAACAAGCCCCCTCGAAGTCGCTATGGGCTCATTGCCACAGCGTAAGCCAAGTGCGGGAGCCGTGTCGCCCATGTTGGCCACCTTCTGGAAATAGACAATGTGCCTATCGAGGGCCGCATGCCGCGAGGGCATGAATCCCATCTCCCCGCAACAAGATCGATATGGAACTGGGGGCTTGACGCCAAGTGCCCGTCAAAATGCCTTCGGACTGCTCTAAGTCGTTCCAAGTCGCCCAAAGACACCACCGGGCCCCACACCTCGACCCCATATAAAAGAAATAGCTCGACCCGAGGTTCGAACAAATGTGACCGGTGGCCCCGATCCATACTGGCTTCGACCCTGTGACTATTGTTTTGCATTGCGTACAACGCCTTCCAACCTGCAGTCACCCGAAGGCGAATGGATGCATCCCAATACATTGAGGACGGGAATTCCACTCCGTGTACTTGTAGCCGGTGTGACTTCTACCATCCCCCTTTGGTAAGTGAGCCCGAGGTGCCGAGCACCTTAGTCTTGGCCAGTTGACCCGCATGTCCGTCGCTGGCGTATCGTGTCCGGGGCATCTAGGTGTGCCTGCATTCCCTCTGGTGTATGGGCCAAGAGGTCCACATCATCCGCATAGATGAGCTGTCGGATGACCTGGTGCAAGAGCTGTATACCGTCCCCCCCATTGGCAGCTAGCCAGGCTTCCAACTGGTCAATGTAAAGTCCAAAGAGTGTGGGTGAGAGAGGACAACCTTGCCTAACTCCAATGCTACTGGCAAATGACTGTCCTTCCTAAGCATCGGCTGTCTGCTCTCTCTGATCGTGCATTAATGCCCTCGGGCAGATCCATGGGAGCCCCAAATGGTGCAATCTACACAACTTTTCCCCGGGGACTGTCAAAAAGCCTTTGCAAAGTCCACAAACAAAGAAGATCAGTCCTCCCCGCCCGGTTCCTCTCGCGCCCCACCGGTCCCGAGTGTGAAGTGTGATCAAAGGTCGAATCTTCGGGTCGGGCTTTTGCCTGGGTAAGTGCCCTGACTTCCGCTGCCTCTGCCCATCTGGTTACCTGCTGTTCGAGAATGCCCGCGCACAGCTTGGCAAATACTGAGCTGACCATGATGGTTCGGTAATTGGCTGGACAGTGTGGGTCCCCTGCCTTGTAGATCGGAACAACCCTGCTTGTGGTCCATGACCGGGGAAAACCCTCTTCGCGGTATGCTGAACAGCCAGTCGTGATCGGAATGGGCACCATGAATATAATACGCCCACTTGAACAACTCAAACTACGGGCCATCCAAGTCTCCGCCGCCTTCCCATTAGCCAGTAACACTGACCCCTTTGACATCTTCTTTGTGATCACCCGGCGGAAGGCCATGTTATGGGAAACATCCCCGTCCGTGTTCGGGAGATCATAAAGCCGTTGTAGTACCGCTCCCCATCGCAATCGGCGTGATATTCCCCATAGGGTCATGTGGTGGCTCGCAGAGTTACCGCGCCCGAAAGTTTCGTTGCCCCGGACTGTAGAACATTTCTCCCCTCGGCCTTGCCGTACCTTGCCTTTGTTTCCTTGAGGAAGGCACCGGTAATGGCCGGTGGCCTCTGAAAGCTCGGTCCCGATCCACGATGAGGCCAGTCTGTGGCGTTTATAAGTTCCCTTACACTTTCGGATCAAACCATACATTCACCAGGGGAAGGTTCACGGTCTCTCGATCTACGGCGGGGGAGGTCTCCCAAAGCATCAATGCGCCTCGCTCGTGAGGAGCTCAACCGGTATTGTCGATTGTTGCTCAGTGATGTGGGCGCAGGTAATCGCTTCGGGAGGGCTTCGCGACATATCGCCGTAACCCTCGCTGCTCATAATCCAAAGCGAACCGAGGTCGGCAAGGTAACAAGCATCGAGGGGGTGTGGGCTGGCGAACCCGCCACATAGAGTGGGAGGGTGATCACGAAATGGCCTCCGCCCGAAAATCGTCTCGTCTTAGAAAATGCGTGAAAATGGCCGACAAGGTGTACATCCCAAGGCAGCACCACTATAACATAATCCACGACACTGGATTACGGCCCGTGATTGTCCTGGCTGCAAGTGTACAGGCGGGAAGAGGGGCCATTGTGGTAGGCCATTGCATATAAAGCCCGGGACAAAGATACCGCACATCGGGAAAGCAATTGTCGATAAGCGAGTGAACCGACCGGGTCATCTACGAAAAGCGGGTGTGCAACCCTCTGCGGGGCGCGAATCGCAAAGACGCCATCCGCTAGGGTCCGTACGCATGGCCTGTTCCATCCCTCGCCTGCGCATTGAAGTCTCCAAGGAGCATAACTCGCCCATCTGCTTGTCTTTGTTTGTATGTCATCATATAGATCGACATACGTGTCCATCCCCGGTGAAAAACTATATGTGAAAATGTTGCTCTAACCTATATTATTTGCAAAAAGAATAAGTTATTTGCATAGGTACCGAAATAAGGCAGATTGAACTCTCCACCTCATACACACCATAATAATATTAGTCTTGTTATCTTGATTTCTACAATCGCACATCCCGCAAGAATAGCATCCTATGTATCCAGATTTGGGATGTAACCCTATATGCTTATTGCTTTGCTATATGGGGTAAAAAGGCAATGACTTCCATTCTATATAAAGACTCTATTGGTAAGAATTTTGTCATTTTAATATGTATTATTGGACCATGTACAAAGACTATGCATCCTATATATCTATCCACTTTTGAAATTCATCATTTCATCCAAACTCTTTGGATGTATGTGATTAAAAATATTGAAATTTGTTGATGATATGGCGTGAGTGCGGGGTGTTAAAATTATTTAAAAGGAGATATAATCCGACCAATGAAGTGAACACGGAAAAAATAAAAAGAGATGGTATATTATTTGCAAGAACAACAATCGAAAAGCACAATTAAGGCGCTCATCCATTTTGTGCAAGCACAATCTTTGAAACCTTCGATTTAGAGTCTAATTTTTGGATTTTGGAGACAATGGAAAGATCTAGTCGTTCTAAATTGTTGCATTCATATTAATGGAGTACTTGAATTCTACTGAGGTTGCCTTTTAAGCAACAATTGTAGAAAATTTTTAGTAGGGGCCTTTTTCAAAGACAAAATGTGCTATATAATTTTAGGGCGTCATTCTGAGCTTGCTAATTTCTGGAAGTATTCCAAAAAATCAAGAGGGAAATGTAAGTAAGAGGTTGAGACATGGATTATTTTGGGTTGAAATCTCGAGCTCAAAGATTGTGCATTTTCTAAAAAGTTCAATTGTCTCTTTACGTTAGGACTTCTCACTTTTAAAACTGAGACATCATCAAATTAGACAGAGCCTTAGGACTTGAAAAAACTTTTAGAAGAACAATGAAGACAAAATTGAGTAAGCGGGGAGGCAAGAAGTTATGTAACCAAGAAATTATGGTATCATGAAACATAGCTCTTGTAGACAAGCGCATTCTTTTTGGCTATCCAGATAGTTCCACTTTATAATTGTATCCTTCTAGCCTTTTGGTAGGTTTACATACAAAATTGCCATTGACAAAGACGTATAAAGCAAGATTTCATTAATTAGAGAAATTTCATTTTCTCGTTTGACAATGAAATAGGTCGCGGTCATCTCGGGCAAACTAAAAGATGGTTGTATGCAACCAGAATGAAGCGTTAATAATTAGTAAATCAGCTTGAAAATTTACAATCGTCGAAAATTGCCTGTGCAGATATAGCCTCTAGGTTTATAACATTAACTATGGGGCTCAAGAAGCATCACTAGTGGTCCCGAAGATCGCCTTGGCAATGTTTTGGACAAGAAGGCAAGGCAAGATATAAAGAGTTTATTGCTTGCAACTACCTAATATTAATCTAAAAAATAGACAGATCTTGTCTATATAATCGCGCTCGCAATCTTTTAGACAAATATATTCATGTAAAGTAGACAGACATCATAAAGTATGTATATTTAAAAAAGTATAATTACAGAAAAGTAAGTATAATTATTAAAAATATTTGCATATAGATTGACAGTTTTCACTTTCTTTCACAGAGTCCACATCAACGCAAGCTCCGCAGCTATTTTTCTAACATGCTCCTTTCCTATGGCAACCATCTATGACATGTCCATTTTTGTATATCCCGTAGTATTCAGCATATCCACATCCATTGCGACAGCTCTAGAGCGAACCAACTTCTGTCTCTTTGGTGAATGGTCGCCATCTAGTCTCCCACCTCTAGAGGCGCCATTAGACCCATGTATTCGAAATTATGAAATTGCTTTTCTACAGAACCTGTTATCGCTGGCAGGATCTTTTCAAGATTTTTGTTCAGTGCCTCCAGCTTTTTGAACTGTGGGTCGAGCTCAGCTGATGCCTTTTCTGTTTTTTCTAGCAGTACCCTGGTTTCCTATAGCCTCTCTTCGAAACTTTTCTGATCCTTAGCATCTAGTATTTGATCCATCTTGCTGAGATCTGTCTCCTGAGTTATATTGATGTCCGGCATGTCTGAACTGTTTTGCTTATCGGGCATAGCATTTTCTTCTTCCTCTTCTTTGGCAGGCCTTGCCATTTTCTCTAGAGTTTCAAAGAAGGATCTGAGGAAATGGCATATCTTATCGTCATATTCGAAGGAAACACTATGTTTTTCCTTGTATCATAGCAACTCTTGAAGTTGTACCGGCAGAGAAAAAATCAAGAACACAACCGTCCAGTGGAACCAGCTCCTTCACCATGTAGTAAGCATATATGATGTCTTTGTCTGGCTCTTATGGACGAAGTCGCCTTCTATTGCTGCCCAAGAGAACTTGGGTTTACCTGCAAAATGCTCCAGATATTTTTTCTTTGTTTTTATATCCACCTCTTCATCAACAGTCAATGAATATTTTGGAAGGGGCGTGCTTTTCTGTGCATTGATCACCTGAGTCAGCCGCAGCTCCAGTTTCGGCTTCACAGGCAACACACAAGTCTCACTTCTGTTTATGGTGATATGGGTGATGTAATATTGAAACTCCTTGATATTTTTCTTGCTCTCCCAGCCTTGTTCTTCGTAAGCCCCAAGGAAAACATGAGAACTACCTTGAATCTAACTTTGACTATACATGTAGTTTGGCAAATGGGCGGATCTGAGGAACATGATGATGTAATAAACTTTGGCTTTTGTCATGCCTGCAATCCTGCTAATTAAAACCATGTATTGTTCCCATAGCGTCATGAAACTATGCATGTCAATAAAAATCATTGTGGCATTCTCCGACACCGGTGCAGAAACAGAAATACCGAACTTGGTGACATGCTGCACGATGTTCCTCTTCTCTTTCAGTTGCCTTGCCTCTTCTGGCTTTATAATGGCCATAATAGCTTCCAAAAAAGCACTGGGGAGATTGCCTTGCACTGATTATTTATTATAGTTGGCCTTAATATAGTCAAAATCTGTGTCGGCTATATCCAACAATCGTTGCTCAGAAAGATCTGGATAACATGCAGCTAACTCCTCAAAACTTCTGTATTGCTTGTCAGATATACGATTGACATAGGACAACACTTCACGATGCATCAGTGATAGTGTTCTGATGTCCAGGGCCCTCTGTCGGCAATCAAAGTGGCTTGTATAACCAGATTGAACTTTTAGAAAGACTTTGCCTTCGAGGATTTCGTCCATCAGTTGGCTGCCTCGGCATTATTCATTCCTCGAAGGTATCTTAGGAAAGTATTGTTACAAAACTCCTTAGAAGGCTTATCTGGTGGTTCCTTATGATCATCTGTCAGCTTCCGCGCTCCCCACTTGTTAACAACAGCTACAAGCTTGGACCATGATTCTTCTTGCATGAAAAGGAATTGCTTTTCATCCTTAAGTTCTTTAACCTTCAAGGTCGTTGTAGCTACTTCGACAAAATCCTGTAAACAACAGCTGGTCAGGATCGTGACGATGATCTTCTGTAGCTGAAAATAAGAACTAACTTTCCAAGCGGATGATACTGCAGTGCCTGTTGGCCCTTGTGGAGGGCAGCCATAAGCCTTGTGTTGATTCCTTAGTTGCTGGAGCTTTTCAATTAGTGGCTCTTTATATATCGTATCTGCGATAATGTCGTTGCACTGCATGGATAACTGAATATACTCCTTATTGGAGAGATTTCCATTTAGCACCCCGCTTCTTCGCTTTGCATAAGCTTTGGCAAATTCCAGCCGTTGCTCGACATTACCCATTATAGAATAAAGAATTTGTGCAACAAAGATGTTGTGATTACCAAAAATAATATAAAATTTTTTGTTTATTAGCTCCTCATGGTGAGATCAAGTGATCAACTTCCTGCATTGGTGTTCCATCAATGAGTAGGCATTATAAACAGGCGGTATAATAGAGAGAAATATGCAATAAACTTATCTTGTCACTGGGTCAAATGGAACGACATTGGCAAGCATGAGAACCTCCATTGGGCACCTTTTGAAGCTCTTGATTAACGTTTGTACATAATCGTTAGACCGAACCCTATGAGTTAGATTTGCAGGGGCTGTCTCACAATAAAAAATGCTGATCTTCTGAAACCAATTCACTTCCATAGGATAAAAGATTTTAAATTCTTCTAGTTTGGAGGCGGTCTGTTCAGCAAGCTTCTTTTTTTCATCAGCATTGAACTTTAACTCATCAAGCATACGTGAAGCATGCAGATGGCCATGCCAACATAGAAGTCGTAGCTGTAGAGATGGCGGATGAGGTGGGAGTAGACGAAGTAGAAGGCTGCCCTGTCTCTTCAATATTTAAATTTCGAAGCTTAATCTTGAAGGTACATATCTTTTTTGGTAGAGGTGCTTCTTGGGCATCCGAGTCTTTCACTGGAAGAGGCATAAGCATATTTTGACCTGAGGGAACGACAATGGCAGATCCGCCTGGATTTATATTTTGTACAGGCTGAGATGACATCAAGGATTCTTTTGGAGTTGATGGTTCACCTGCAACAGCCAATGGGACCACAGCGTTTTTCTTGGCCACTGCCCGCAACCAGTTCATGTCCATCCGAGAAGGCAATTTGTTGTCTTTTGTAGCTTTCAATGCAATGGAAGGAGGTTTCTTATCAGCGGAAAGGCCCTTTCTGCACATGCTGAATCCAACTAGTATATCTTTGTTGCACTTTATCCCAGACAAGCTCAACGAATCATAAGATGGCAGGTTCCAACTTTATCCTTTGGCACTAGTAGGTACCCCTTTGCCACTAGCAGGCTTATTCACCTTGCTTATTGTCATGATGGAAGGATCATACTTTTGCCAGCGCAAAAGGATCATACTTTTGCCAGCGCAAAACGTACTCCACAAATTGAAGTTGCTGTGTATCCTCCACGCTGCAAATGATTGCATCCTGGACATTATTCTTCGTCCCTTCCTACATAGTGACTATTATGCCCAGCTGTTCAAAATATTCTAAGCCCTTTCCGTTCCTCAAAAAGAGACACAAGTCCTTCTGGCAGTCTCCAGCCACATGTGGTTTGGCCTGGGCTATTTCCATGCACCACTCCCAACTTCTATCAGGAGTTATGATCCGCATGGGTTCCACGTTGGGGCCACGGAAAAGATCCAGTGCTGCAAGTAAAATATGAAACTGATAAGTGAAACCATCCACTAGTCAAAGAGTGTTCGCAAAGATCGTGCCTGCGATCCTTGTGAGCAATACATTAAGAATATGTTATATGTACTAGTGATAAGAATCGCGTCCGCGATCTGTATAACAAGTAGACAGAAAAAACATTCTTAAGTAGACATTATTTAGGGTGTAGGTGAATGTGTTCACAAGGATCGCGGCCACGATCCTTGTGAGCAATACATTCAAAATATTTTAAATGTACTAGTGAAAAGAATCGCGACCGTGATTCTCACAAGCATCACGATACTAAAAATAAAGAAACACTGATTGTCAACATCGCCATCGCGATCCTGTCGGCCTCATAAACTGCTTAAAAATATACAACTAATGTAGAACGACACCACTGGTCGTGACAAGCGCAAAAAATATCTTCTTTCAAGGCGGCTGCGCGAGACATGATGGCGGTCGGTATTCACTGGTGGCGCTCGAAGTTTTCTCTAGGCGAAGGTTTTGAGATTTCGGAAGTTTGATAATTTATAGGAGGGCGGTCATTAATGACAGTCGGCAAGTTAAATTTCGGCGGGTGCAATAAATTCCGCGGGCGCAATAAATTTTGGTGGCGGGTGCCGATTTGAAATTCTCATTCTCTATATGGACACCACCATTAAGTTCAAAATTCTGTACTATGGCGGTAACTTGTGGCTATTAATGGGACGAGGGATGGATAATAGAATACTCATGGCACGTGAGTTTAAATGAGACAATGACAGTCACAATATGGCATGGAAACCCCCACCCAAATGACCAGAATTTCAAATTCAAACTCAATTCACCCATCTACATGGCCTCACCAGCCATTCATTCTAATTAGACTTGGGAAGGAGGCTTACGAGAGCCTTTGAATAGGTCTTCTGAGGCGATCGTCCAAATTCGAAGCATGTGAGGCGCTCATCAGGAAATGGAAGACGATCTTCCATATTTGGACGCATTTTCCTGGTGTTTGGACTGCTGAATGCTCTGAAGAGTGAAAGCAGGCAAGATACTCTAAGAAACTTCTTTGTTTTAATTAGATTCTAGGACATCTATATAAATTTAACTCCTGTATCCTATATCCTGTTTTCTCTGTAAAGTAGTTTCTTGGCTGAAATGAATTTTAGAAAATAGAAATCACCCTGGCAAACCAGTCGCATGAAATAATTCACAGCTTCTATTCTCTTTAAAGTAGTATCTTGGCTGAAAACAACTTCAGAAAATAGGAATGACCCTGAAAAACTAATCACAGCAACTAATTCGTGACATACATTGTGTTTATCAGAATCAAATCACTGTCTACATCTGGATCGCAATGGCGATCTTCATCAGCAGTCAAGAAGTATGAATAGTTAATGTTGGAGCAAACTGATTACATAAAAATGGATACTAATTTATTATCTATTATATTCAGATTTCCTGAACAGGCCTGTGTGTCCTCACCCAGATCGCGACGACAATCTTCATCAGCATTCAAGAAGTATGAGTGGTTAGCATTGGAGCAAATTGATTGCAAAAAATCTGGATACTGATTTATTGTCTACTCTATTCAGATTTCTTGAATAAGCCTGTCAGTCCTCAGCTAGATCGCGACGGCGATCTTGAGTAGTACTTGCTTTTCCTACTGTTCAACTCTATCTTTAAACGAGAATTTAGTGCTTCGTAACATCGCCACCCCAATTTCTAATAGCACTACCTGCCTTTTGGATACAAGATGGTTGATTTAAGGTCTATACTATTCAATGATGTCAAAGTCAGCGAGGGCAAAGTACATAGCTTCAACAAACATCACAACTTGCTCTTGCCCGGGGCACCATGGTAGTGTCTATGGAGGTTATTGTGGATGGAAGCATACGTTTGCCATATCTAGAAGCTGAGATTTCAACACTTGGAGAGTCGCTCGGGAGTTTCATTTTGTGGCCTACACGTTGTATAGCGTGGTGATAAAGGCATTTCAATAGATGAGTTACTGGAATGGAACTGCATGCTCATGCATGACTACTACAATATGACTCATGGACATGGGGTGATCATCTTCACTTATCCTAACCAGGCAGTTGGTGACATGAGGTTAGGGGACGACTTCCTGGCTGCCACCATGATGAAGATATGTCCTATGCCAGAGAAGCCGTCTATGAGATGTCAAGCTTGTGCTGAAATGCCACAACTGCATGACTTGGTCTGGTGGTCCAATGCTTTGGTGTTAGTAGACAATGTTACAGTATCGACAATCATAAAGGCTGTGAAAGAACCGATCATCGAGGCATAACCCTATGCAATGCAAGTGGAAGTTGCTAAGACTCAAAAGAGGTCTTATAAAACGGTAAATCGAACACTGCGAACACCTGCTACCCCATGTAAGGCTGATAGGAAGATCACTGTGGTTTCTATTCTAGACTTCAAATCCATGATTTGCTGCATTCGAAGATGTTGTGCCATAGATGGTTGTGATATCTGCAAGTGTAGCGTCTCAGTTATAGGAATTACTGGCCAAAGAGGCATCAGAGGACGGAGAAGAAACTTGAGTCCCCTCTTCTCCCCTCCCCTTCGCTTTGCTTCCCTTTCCCTTTCCCCTCTCCTCCTTCCCAGCCCTTTCTCTCTTCCACTTTTTCCTTCCCTTTTCCTTTTCCTTTTCTCTTTCCCTTTTCCCATATCCCTTTTCCCCACCTTTTTTCTTCTCTTTTTTTTTTCCAATGCCCTGTTTTCCCTTCCCTTTATTTTTGTGTTTTTTTTCCTTCCCTTTGTCCCTCCTTTGTTCTTTTCCCTTTCTTTTTTTTCGTACCTTCCCTTTTTCCCTTTCCTCGCACTTTTTCTCTTCCTTTTTTTTTCCCTTCTCTTTTCCCCCCAATCCATCTTCTAGTTTTCTCTATGCCATTTTTCCTTCCCTTTCTCGATTCTGACTCCCCTTTTTCTCTTCTCTTTCGTTTTCTCTTCTCCCCTCCCTTTTTCTCTTCCCCTTTTTTCTCTTCTTTTTTTCTTCTTTCCCCACCTTTTTCCTCTTCCCCTTTACCCATGCTTTTTTACCTTTCAGTTTGCCTTTTTCTCCTCCTTTTTCCTTTTCACTTTCCTTTTCAAAGATTAGAGCATGAGTCGATCCGCGGTGGTGGGAAGTCGTGCGATAAATCTTGGCCATCGGATGCAATCAGATGATCTCAACCGTCCAAATTAGGGTTTGCTTCATGACATACGCTAAAACTTTATAATATAAGAAGATTATCCTTAATATGTCAAAAAAAGGTGGTTTTTTTTTTGTGTTTGAACTGCATTCTTGGCAAATACAGGGGAGAGAATCAATGAATTGAGTGAGATTTTGCGCAACCATTTGCTGCCCCTATGAGGATTAGTATTTTGATAAATCCTGGCTTCATCGGCTATATATGGAGACCAAAATCTTTACAATTTTTTTCAGAATATGCTTTTGTACTAAGCTGTGTTAAATTTGAAAATCAAATTATTGAAGCTTGGCTTGAGGAATTTGTTGGAAGCAAAACATCTCTACCATTGGTGTTTTTAGAGTCTTCTGCAATAATTTGGAGCAGAAAATTTATGTTAAGATTTATAATGAGCAATCCTGGGTGAATTTGAAGGTACATGCTCTCTTAATTCTGGTCAAAATTTCACAGAGTTTTGCAATTTCATGGCAATTTTATTGGTTTTCTGCCATTCTAGTTGTTCTTTTCCACTTGATCTCACTCTTCCTATTCAACTTCCCTTCAGCATTGCTTTTTCCTGCGTTCTTTTCTAAATGGTCAAAAATCCTAAAATTTCAAATATTGCCAAAATCCTAAACACAGACTCTTTCATTTTTCTTCACAAAGTTTATGCTCCTTCTCACGGCTCAAAGTTAAGTTTTTTCCATCTCAATAACTTCCAAAGTAATTAACTTTGCTGATTTTTCTGATATGAAATTTCTTTCCAAAGATATGAATCACTTCTCAACTGATATTCCACACTCGGATATAATCTCTCAAAAGACCTGGACCCAAATCACATTCTACCCCTTTGGACCAAAATGGTGTTTCTATTCCATATGGTGACTTGAGGTTTGTTCAACCAATTCTTTTTTATCATGAACTTGCAGAGAAGCTGGATTATTTGCAGAGCTTGACTCGTCCTAACAATCAATAACTAGATTGGAATATACATTACCTTTGGATACTATAAAAACTGTACAAAAGGTCTAAACTCTACATTCCTAGATGAGTAAACAAAGCAAACCCAAATATAGAAATTCTTCACCAACATAATTCTATTATATCGCTAATTTTCAGCCATTAGATCAAGGAATATTCTTGACCTAATGCCTCATCGCTCCAGTTCAACCATTCTACGAATCATGATGGGGTCAAATTGTTATTTCCACGCCATGATTATGCAACCATTGTAAAAAGTCAATATTACTAGTCAAATCTTATTTGCTATTTTCAAGCTTCTTGAAAACATTTGAACCAAAATTGGCATCTACTACACAATATAAGGCCATTCAAATAGAAAGTCAAACCAACAAAGCAACTTCAGACTGGTATATGTTACAATGATAAGTGCAAACAAATGAACCAAATTTGGCGATGTCTTGCGCTCCTGGATGCTGTCATCGCCACAACACAAGTATAACTAGAACTCTACACCTGCACCTTCTAGAGTAAGTTCATTTCTAACAGCAATATTCCATCACGAACGCTTACAGACACACTAAGAAGTCAGCATAAACCAAGCAGGAGAAGGAAAATTTTAATGCAACTCATTTATTGTTTATCAATGTTTAGCCCATTATGCACGATGATCAATCCTTATTCCAAGAAGGAAGAAGACATGGGCCATTTTAATCCTCATTCCAAGAAGGAAGAAGACATCGGCCTCAGCCTCAGTGCAAATGATGTAATCCATTCCTATTACTCATGTCTGCATTAGTATCTTCTACAATTGTATTTGCGTTAATCCTCCACTCTAGCATAAGCATAAAACAATAAGTACTAAGCATAAAGCATAAACATCCTCCACCATAGCATTAAGCATAAACAATTATATGGCAAAGGAGCCCTTTCACTCCCCTACATGAAAGATGTGGCAGATCCGGCACCATCCTTTCACAACCCTTTCACATCCTTTTCTCACAAATCCAGATATGAAAAATATGTTGCAGATGTAATTCTATCATCATGGCAAAATAAAGAAGATGCATGCGAACAAAAATAAAGAAGATGCATGGTAATTCCAAACAAAACTCAGCTCTGTAAACACTGGTCCTTCACATCTCCAGCAAGAAAAACAAGGTCTAATCGGCTATGTCAAGAAGCGATCTGTACAATCCACCAAGAAATTGGCTATGTCAAGAAGCGGCCTGTCCACCAAGAAATCGCCCTCCAAGATTTGCATAGCTCTATATGTGACTGCTTTTGTTGCCCTCCTCCATTGCCGTCTATGCTTTTTACAATTTCAAAACTTTATACCCCCTTAACCTTATATCCCCTGTCTCCCCATCCTCGAAAACAACTTTATTGGGATAACCTTGACAAGCATCCTATTGAGAAATTTATGCCTTTCCATAAAAATTTGATGTATCTTGCATTTTGATAGAGTGGGATTTTGTAGAAAGTTTATATACCTATATTGTTTTGTATTGGCATTCAATTATTATTATTTTATAGTTTTGAACAACAATTAGATTGTATTATTTGTGTTCCAAGATGAGCTATAAGAAGTACGTATCTTTTAGGCATGATTTCTCATTTATGCATTAATATAGCTTTACATTATCCATTGCTTTCTGGAAAAGAATATATCTCGAGTGGATGCCCCATAAGGTTGCCAAATTATCTTTTACTATGACTTTGGCAGTGGTTTGGCGGGAAAAGGGGGATGGGGATGAATATTGTATATTTTTTTCTAATGGTTAGAATTAGAAGCTTTTGCTCCGTGCAAAGGACCTATTTGAGGATGGCGGTGACCCGATCCGAAAGTCTGAGACTTGCCTTCTGGTATGCTATGGCCATGTGGCGCTTGAGATGATGCACCTGCTAACCGGGTGAAGATCTGCAGAGGGCGGATTCAGTGACAATTTTTTGAACGGTTTTGGCACGTAGGCTATGGCGCTGATGTCTTTGTACTTTGTTTATGTAGACATCTCCCTACTGAGGCTTCTTGTTCGGGCTTCTTTGTCAAGCTAGGCTATGAATCCGGAAGTTTGAAGCCTTCTGTTTGAATCCGGAAGTTTGAAGCCTTCTCTCATGCACTTCTATTTTCAAAGCTTTAGAAGTTGTGTTTCGAAACTGTGTTTTCAGAGCTTTAGAAGCTGTGCATGCTCGGTCGAATTGGGTGGTTACAAGGTTCCGGAGAGAACCAGAAGCGGACGGCAGCTTCTCTGCAGGAACTTTTTTCTTGGCTTTGCAATAGTTGGTGGCCTTGTATTTGCCAGTCCTATGCATATTTTTGCATGTATATACATACACAGGGGAGCGCTCTAGTATACGGGGGTGTGAGGTGTATATCTATGGACCCTAGATCTGGCATATTTCTAAGAATATGCCTAAATCCAATGAACCAAAAAAAACAATAAGGAGTGAGCAATAAGGAGTGACATACAAGGGAGGGCAAAGCCTTTTACGGCATGTCGAAAATATGATTCAAAAACCCGTCGATAACTCGTATTCCCTAGAGAACTTCTGAGCTGGATTCTATCTTCTAAAAACTTATGACCAAGTATCGATGTACTTACTCACACCTGATTAGGGGTTGATGGTTGGAAAAATAAATCATATAAATTAATTTGTTCAGGGAGAAAGAGTAAAGGAAACGTTATATTTGTTGGTCTTGTCACTAAAGAAAAGGCCAAAGCTCTGCTCTTCAATGGAGCCTTTTAAGTTCTCATCAAACAAGGCAAAAAGGTAGACCTGGATTGGAAAACGAGGCATGGCGGGAGTGGATGATCCAGAAAGAACACGAGGAACCAAATTGCGAACATAAGAAGCAGCATTGATGAGCCCAGATTGTTGGAATTATTGTATTGTCAGCTGGAATCTCTCAACCAACTCCTTATTTGGTATCATCCTAAATTTAGACATAGTCGTTGGCATTTATGCATATAAGGCCACGACCATTCTTAGGGTGAGGCAATTCTTTCTCTCTTGTTGTTCGCTTCTTCCAAATCCTTGATGTCTCGTAGTTTCTTCCTAAGGAGTGTGGTCCCGAGCTCGACGGGGACGTGACCATGGTATACTCTTCATTCTCATCTCTTGTGATCTCTATATTTGCACCGAGGTTATGGGCCCACATCACGCAAGTTCAATCCGTCTAAAACACTCGATCAAATTGTAAAAATGACCCATTCGTTCTTTGCCTTTTGGCTCTTGTATTTTCGTTTGCGTCTAATGCCATTGGGCTCTAGTTCCATAAAAAGACCTGTTTGGGCTTAATTTGCAATCTCATCCGAATGTTCTAGTTGGAGCAACACTCTGTCTCATTCTCATTACCCTTCCTTTTTCTTTTTTTTTTCTGGTGTCTGAGTTCCTTCCTACTCACATATCTCACGACCATTGCTTCTTTTCTACTATTTTCTTGTTGACCCATGTGATTTGTTCCCTGTCTCTTTTCTTGATTTTCTTCCTCTTGTCCTTCCTCTTTTCATATTTATCTAGCCAAATGGGAACCCAAATGCGGTATGAGAATAGATCAAGATCCCTGGCATGGTTAAATGGCCATCGCGTAAGATAGCTATTTTTGAAGCTACTTTTTGATCGATATGAGTTCATGTGCTTTGTCTTCAACAACATTGTAATTTGCTAGAAATCTTTTCTTTTGAAGATATTGCGGTGGCATATCTTGCAAAACAAATCGGCACTAAATCAGTAGGCATATTTATCATGGGTGGCTAATTTACATTTGTAATGCAAAGATATCTGACGGACTAATATGTAAGGATGCTTTATTTGGGGAGTTATCTATGGGGCTAGTTCTTGGCCCTACATGCTGGTCCTATCTATCTTGTGCACATGGTGTGTATGCTTGCACCTTTGGGCAAGGCCCAACTTATTTGATCACACTATTCTTTAGGTACAGAAACAAAGAATGTGCAAAAGTCAGTGTTCTATGGTTCTCGAAAAGCATTTTGATATGGCAATGCAAAATACATTCATCATTAGATGACTTGTCACCTCTGAAGTGAAGCAATCCCTCTAGAAGATCTTTAGTTTCTTGAAACCATGATGCACTGGTAAAATATTATGGCATTTTCCTTCTATGACGGCCTCTAAAGTTATACAATCTTTTCCATTTATGTATCTCCACCTTTGTGTATAGTACGCCTTGCTTACCTTGATCTGCTTTTGTGCTTCTCTTGTTGTCTATATCAGATGTGCCTTCATATTTTCTATCACTCAGCTGTCTCTTACCAATACTACATGAGCTTACTCCAGCACATACACTCATTCCTTGTTACCATTCAATTACCATTTGTATTGCTCAAATTTCATTCGCTGGATTCTTACTCTTTGACACATTTGGTGACTATAACAGTATGGATGACCCGACTTCTAGTTACTATATCATGTAACAGTTGTAAACATCAGCAGTTTTGTTTCCATGTAAGTCTCAAAGATGTACAATTGGGATGTACCAGCAAACGGATTTTAGTACCAGAAACAACAGTGGAGCTTTGATGCTTGCACGGAGAGGTACTTGGTGATCTTGGAAGTGTCAATGCCAGTTTGTGTCTGAGTGATAGCTTTGGATTGCAAATGACAGTGCCAAGAGCAGCAGGGGGGGCATGATTGTGGCTTCTCATTTCTGCCAAGCTTAGACTCCTTTGTTTTGAAGACTGCTTTATAATGATGTTGCCAAGAATGGGCAGTGGAAGCATGATGGTGGCTACTTGTTGTACCAAGCTTGGACCCCTTCTTGTTGGATCTTGTTGGCTTCTTGATTCTCTCTTCCAGATGTGACTGGAAAACAAATCGAGAGCTGCTCTCAACTCTTACCTTGCACTATGGTGGCTGTGACTAATAAGCAGGTAGCTGATTTGGTGTGCATGGTACACACCAAGGTGATAACGTTCATCTCTTATCCAGCTGGTCGCCATTTCCCATTTTCGTTCATATCCTCTTGCACCATAACTTTTGCAGCCCATTACATGTCTGTTGCCTTACATTGCCTGCTATTATTACCCAGTTATCTTTTGTTTGTTCATTTTGTTTCCTTGTCAGAATCCTCCTTGGCAGCATGGAGACTACTAGATCATTGATCAGTTGCTACATTGGAACTTTGAGTGCTGATTGTCGTATTTATCAAGCTTCATTATATCAAAGCCAAGGACCTGCTGAAGATTTATGTCAAGCTTTGGACGTCAGTTCCAGAAAATGAGAATATGTGTCTGGATGGCAACCTCGTGTATTTTTTGTTCTCACCAGAAAACTCACTGATTTGGGTTTTCAAGTTTTGGGTTTGAGTGTTCTTGCTTGGCGGAAAGCCTTGAAGACCTCTCTGATATGTGGTTTGATGTTAGCGCCAGTAGGCAAGCTGAGCATGTACTCTCTTGTTGAGTCTGGGGAACACAACCGTGTTAGTAATGCCACGCCAGTGTTAAAGCCTGGGTGCATTTCTTGATGTGTGTAGTGATGTCATCGCAAGCAAGCAAGTGACTGAGAAACACTTGTATGGTCTTGGGGACAAAGACTTGGATACGTGATATGATGTCGGCATGCCAGACAGCAGGGTGGAGATTAGGTCCATTTGCTGAGCCTGGGAAAGCATCATCTCTTGGATTGAGGTGATATTATTCACTTTCTGATTATATCAGTTCTATATTGTTGGAGCCTTGATTTATGTTGTGGGCATCAGTTTTGAGTGGGGGCTTCATACTTCTGAAGAAAAGAGCCTCATTACACTTGGTGCACCTTTGAGTTGGGGTGTTGGGTCTTGAAGATTCCATCGCTGTCACTGTTCAAAGGGAACCTTCATTGCATTACGGCATCCCTTTGAGTGGGGGTGTTGGAATTATTGTATTGTCAGCTGGAATCTCTCAACCAACTCCTTATTTGGTATCATCCTAAATTTAGACATAGTCGATAAGGCCACGACCATTCTTGGCTGAGGCACTGGTTCTTTCTCTCTTGTTCGTGCTTCTTCCAGTCCTTGATGTCTGTAGTTTCTTCCTAAGGAGTGTGGTCCCGAGCTCTGATCGGGACGTGACCATGGTATACTCTTCATTCTCATCTCTGTGATCTCTATATTTGCAACAGACCTGGATTGGAAAACGAGGCATGGCGGGAGTGGATGATCCAGAAAGAACACGAGGAACCAAATTGCGAACATAAGAAGCAGCATTGATGAGCCCAGATCCGGCGCCGCCGGAAGAAGGCCAACCAGTTTCAGAAACAACAACACCAACGTCCTCATGCTGGAGCCGTGCCATGGCAGCATACACAGCATCAAGCTGGGCATCCAACATGCTGGAATAATGCCTGCCATTATCAGAAATTCCAACAGCCCCGGGCTGCCCAAGTGCATAGTCAAGCGGTATACCATGATCGCTATCCCTGTAGGCAAAATAAGGGTACGCATTGACCATGAATGGGGCGCCCGAGAGGCTCAGAAAATCCAGCAGGTCTTGTAGGACGGGGCTGATATCGGGCCGGAATTGGCCAGCCGATGGAGGGTAGCTGGATGCCAGAATGTCCAGGGCGTGATCTGTGGATATTTTGATGCGGGAATGTAGGTTGAGGGATTGCAGGGATTTGTGAAGGTTTTTCATTGCAGGAACAAGCACAGCAGCCAGATCCGGGTTGTATTTCAGAACCTCATTCCCCACCAGAATTGTCGAGATGATGTCTGGCCCAGATGGCGCCACGTGGATGTTTATCCAGCCGTCCACGCTTCCTTGGCTTGCTGCGATCTCAGAAATGGAGGACGCGGGTACCGTTATGGCCACTTTCACACCCGTGCCGCTAAACGCCTCCACCGTTGATGGATCTGCCCCGTAAATCCTCGCCGTTGTTAGTCCCTGCTGCCTCATCATGGCTGCTACCTCCTTAGCAGGCGGTAGATTGTTTCCAAAGGTGCCATAATCCACCCCAATTGAGGCCACCCTTATGCCTGTAGAGGATTTTGAACATTAGACATAGAGACATGTTTTCCATATAATTTTCCAAAAAAGGGAAATGTGTGCTTACATTTTGAATGAATGATGGACAGAAGAAAGCATGCCTTGAGGCAAATATAACAAGACCTTGATGTTGTGGCCATTATGATCCTATTAGGGTGGTTTCCCATGAAATTGTAGACCTGTAAAAACTGTACCAAGGTCAAAAGCCTTAGGCTCAGAATTGCGTTGAGAATACTTGGGACTTAGGTCCTAAACCTGAATCGAGCAAGGTAAGGTGCTCATGGAAATGCTGAAGCTTTCCACCTGACGTCAAGAACCCTCCAGGTTTTCGTCCCCTGAGAAAGCACCCTTATTGACTATGAAGGCTGGGCGGTGAGCACGCATCTCAACCTAATAATTGAGACTCTTTTAAAGTTGATATTTCTAAGTAAAAGGTTTCTTTCCTATTTAAACAACGCCACCATATTACAATGTAGACATTGCATAAAGAGCGAGGGATTAAAATATAATACCCTTGTTATGGTGATTCCATTGTGATATCGACATATGGTATCATGAAGCTTGTGGGATTCGACGAGATATTGCATGGCAAAACTGCACAGTTACATGCTTATTGCGTGGTTTTCATTAATCTTTGGGCTTGGTCCGATGCAGGCTTCAGTTCGTTTTTCCTTCGCTCCTACCTACTCTTATATGGCGGCATCCCATTTTGATTCACCGTGAAGTGGAGCAAACCGAAATGGTTGAGTATCTGGGCAGAAATTACCCAGCAAAAAGATGCTCCAAATCCCTTAAAGGGGCAGATGCATTCATTTTAACTGTGTAGCTAATGTGACTACTACCGCATGTAGAAGTCCTATCACTGGAATCATCCTAACAAAGGTATTAATATATTAAACCAAGGGCAGGCTGCTACGTATGTCATCTATCCACAATCTCTTTTGCTTGCTTATTCACTAGAAGTAAAGAAAAAATCTGAACGTGAACAACAATTGCTATGTTATGTCCTTTGTACCAAGCTAGTTATGGGGCAAACTTAGGAAATGCCTTATGGGCCATAACTAGGCTTGGCGGGGACGCTCGCCTAAAAAGTTATCCACGTATTATGACCGTGGTTCCAAATCTTTATAAAGACAAAGATCTTTTCTAGAAGGGCCAGGTAGAGGAATATTATTTGCTGGAAACAAAATGTTGGAATATTTTTTCTAGAGTGATCTTGCATCAAAGGCAACATAATGCATTTTAGATTTGAAATTGCAATTCAATAATTTTTTGCAATTCCATGTTTGTGTGGATTAATAAATACACCTTATCGGACTCTCTAATGTAAAGGGTGAGTCCTTAGTTTTTGGTTACCACTATTGAAGGAGTACTGATAATTAGTTATCAATACTGGAGGAGTACTGATAACTAATTATCGCACCATTCCAATTGTCAGCGGAAAAGGTGGTTAGTCGGTCTTCGCCTCAGCCGATAACCAAAAATCGTGGCCTCGGACGTCTGACCTCGGTCACGCGCATTTTTTGGTTATCGGCCTCGGCCAGACCGATAACTTTACCTAATAGCTTCCATCAATGTAAACATTATAATATCAAAGATAATTATAAACTATGTTTTGCAATGCAAATAGGGCTTGACCATTACATAATGACTTCCGACCACCTTGTGGGAAAACACTATGCTTTAAACTATTATAAGATGAAATTGTAGTAACCAAGTTGCCATCTTTGTGGGAAAACACTATGCTTTAAACTAATATAAGATGAAATTGTAGTAACCAAGTTGCCATCTGTAGCACATTGATAGGTCCCCGAAAATCCATTTTCAATATTTGATTGCAAAGATCCTAGTAGCCATCGATTTGTTTTTGCATAAACATATAATTTCTCATGGCAACTATGGATCCATTTTGGTTTCTTTGGAGCTGGCGGTGGGGATAACAGATGCTATACCTTAGTGATAATGTTCATTTATAGAAAGGAAGGAAGGAAGTATATAGAATTACTTGGGGTAAGGCGATAGCAACCCATGCAGCATTTTCTAGCATGTTCATGCATATGCTAGAAAACATTTTGATGCACATTTTCTAGTAGAGATAGTAAGGTTGATGCACGTTTTCTACTAGAAATAGCAAACGCCTAAATATTTGCATGATTGGGAAAAGCCATGTGCCCTAATTTGATGATTTGATAATTTGAGCCCTAATTGGACGAGAACTTGCATGCCGGAGACCTTTTTGGAGCCCTTTTTCGCTGGAAGAATCGGAGTAAGCATCACTTTTCTTCACAAGCAGCCTTATTACGTAGTTGTTGGTTTTAATAGCGAACCGTGAATCTTCCTTTTCGTAGATCACCTCTTTCTGAGCTTTATTAGGTAACCACGATTCCGGTTTCTCTCTTTACAGACTGAACAGCGCTCATGGCTCCTCTCTACAACTGCAAGTCTGCCCTTTTAGATCGAATTCGAGCTTCCGCTTCGTTTTCTGGTCAGCCTTTCATTTTAGGGTTTCCTCTTTATTTATTCTTTCTTTTAGCTTTTTATTATTCTTGTCATTACAGCTTGCACTAGGAACTTCACACCAAAAAGTTCTAGTGAGACCAATTCTCCTAGATCTTCCCTGTGTTTGCACGTCCCAAACTGGTAGGCACGTTGTTTCCCTAATGTTTATATATTGTTTTTATAACAATCACCTTGCAGGCTTCTCATCATGTGTGCCCTGGATAAGTGAAAGACAATATGTCTCGTTTTATCTAAGCAAGACATCGAGATCAGTTGCTACCAAGTTTTGCTCCCCAAGTGGTTAGTTTTTTAAAGTGGTAATTGGAGATCGATTGTGTGATTATTAGGCGTTGCATCATCCTTTACTGACTTTAACACCTTATTTGTCTACTACATCTTATGAAATTCCCTTCTTATTTTGTATTCTTCTTCCTATTATTTTATAGTTCTCCTGTTGTGGGTATGTTAGTTGTTTTCATAATATAAAATCCTCAAAATATGATGGGATCTTAAAGCCATGATGAAGCAAAACAAGACGAAATATACTGAAATAAGCATCCAGTCTTCTGTAATCTTTTTGTGTCAATTTATATATGAAAATTTTGTAACATACTTTTTGCTGTCGGCTTTTATGTTTTGGTTGCTGAAAACATTTGATTTTAGCCAATTCCCTTTGTCTTTTTCTTTCCTTTTTGGTTTTCCCAAGCACTGGACCGTCTTTGCATCGCGTATTTTATTTGCTCATCACCTTCGGCAATGTCAATACTCCCTTTCTTGATTCTTTGCTTGCAACTTTGCAATCTCAATTTGGAATCATTTAGAGTGTTTTCAATTCATTTTAGGCAATGTTTTTAGCGTTTGATATTTTAGGGTTTCTAAAAATTGGGATGCTTGATCAATGCAAACAAGGGAGTAAATGGCTTGAAAGAAGAGGGTTTTAGTGTTAAAAAAATGAGTCATTCCCAAAATGTAGGCTGTGCGTTTGTTCCTTGCCAAATGCAGCAGGCAAAGGAGTATTTTGCATATTACCTTGATAGGAAGCAATACTATTAAGTAATTAATTTGAGTTTTTGCCATTTATTTAATGTTATCAGTGGTAATTTCTTTGGTTGTTGTAGCAGAGATGCAATTTGTTGCGCGTTCTTTAATTATGGATGATGCATGATTCTAGTAAAAAAAGAATATTAGCAAACGGCACACCAGAAGGCTTTAGTAAGGTCAAATTTGTGAAGGCTTGGTAGTTGGTTTAGGCTGCACATGTAAACAAGATAAAAATATGTTTTCAGGCATCGAGCTTTAGCAATTATGAGTATAATATGCGATGAATTTTATATTTTATATATATGAAAATATGGTAATTATGGAGGAAATCAATCTAGCAGGGCTCGTGAAATCAGAGACATGAGGTGCAGAGAGATGCCGGATGTACATGGGCAGCACCTGCAGAGGCCAGAAGACATGGTGCGATGGATGGATTGGGGATTGGAGATGTGGGAAACGACATTGCTGTTGGGGGCTATGATGGGAAGGAGCAATCAAGAGTTGTGCAGGCTGCTGTGTTTGAAGATAGCGTTGAAGCTGTAGTTCCTGATGTCAGTATGTCTGCAGCGAGAATGGGAAGTGCGAAGAGAGGTAGGGGCAAGGGGAGAGTTTGCATGAAGGCTGGTGGTAAGAGCGGATGTGAATTTGTTGTCTTCTGTTAGTGAGAATGTGAGGGATGGGGCTATGGATGAGGAGGCCCCTTGTCTGCAGATGCACACGAATAGAGATAGAGCAAGGAAGCGAGGAAGGGGTAGAGGAAGGAGGGCTCTGACTTTCATAGAAGAGCACCTGGGAACAGATATTGGTGGTGGAAGAGGCGCGGAAGCTATAGACTTGCCATGCTTCTTGGATGCATATGTCACGATAGTGTTCGGGGGATGCGATGTTTCCCTTGCGCTGTATGACAGGATGATAATTTTCCTGAAGGAAAATTGCAAGGCGGGCGTGATGGCTCTAGAGAGGGGGTCATTCCTTGATCATCTCCATATACAGATGGTGATGCAATATGATGCAAAAACCCCTGCTAGTTTGAATGTAAGGATAAAGAATTTCTTAGGTTGGAATATCTGTAAGCCCTTGAGCTATGATTCTGTGCAAAGCCCTCCGTGGTAGTAAATTATACTGCTTTGAGGGGATCGTCGGATACTGCCTCAAAAATATTGAGAAGTTACATTTCAAAGCGCATATCCATAATGTGACTTCAGAGCAGATCAGTACAGGCAAGGAGTTATATGCATTGTACGGCGCTGGAGAGATAAAGCACCTGATGGTGCTTGACAATCGAAATATCATGGCAAAAGCATTGCATTTTGTTTCTTATCATGGGGGCAAATTTTGGGGCGTATATTAGATGCATGTTACAGACCGAAAACTCCAAGTTGGTGAGGTCATGGGTTTTACCTAACAATTCTGCATATGCGTCGCTAGAGAAGGTGCAAGCGGCGTGGAGAATTATGTTGTCTCCATAAACTTGCTCATACAAGGATGGCTTTATTTGGATCTCAACCAGGTGTGGTTCCAATTGAGACTTGACAAAAACAGCCGGATTGATATACCTAAACCCCAAATGCAAAAGCAAATAGAATGCATGAATCATGATAGAAACCACGATAAACTGTGAACTCAAACATAGCTCAAACATAGCTCATATATACTTATGTAGTTTGATTGTGAAATGACTCTTTTTAGATTGATGCGATCTCGCTTCCAACATGCGTTGGATATCTGGCTTGGTCACTAACCTGTAAATTACACTTGTATTTTATAACTAAGACTTCATGGGACATGATTACATTTTTATTAATATTCGTCTCAATATTTTTGACAGACATCAATGCGAGGTTCAGAGCAATTTCATTGGAAGACGTTGGTTTTGAAGACTATGACATGAAGCAAGATCTAATAAAGAAGAAATGGTTTTTTGAAGTGTTACATGGGTATACATCTTTCAATGATGTTTTGCTTATTGGATGAGGATCGAAATATTTATGGAATATTATTGAAGCTTCATGATGTGCCTAGTGAAGATGGTAATTGTATGCTTGAGGCTTTGGTGGAAAATCCAGGGGAGAACAAAATTTATGGATACTCTCTTTGCTCTGAAAATTTTGATGTTAATAAAATGGTCCAGATTGAAGTTAGTTGTCGACGTTATGGTCGGAAGCTGCCTAATTATAATGATTTGGAAGCAGCTGGTCTGCGTTCTCATAATGACCTTTATGACGGGCTTCATATGATTTGTTCAAAATTATCCAGAGAGGATACTGGTTCTTAAGTTTATGCAAAGCTTGCAAACAAGACGCCTAAAGGTACTCAGAGGAGTTCTAAATTATTGAAGAAGAAAAAAGATGCTCCAAAATGTATGGATGATGTACAAAAAAAGAAAAGGAAGTCCCAGGAAGAAAGCAAGGAGAAAACTAAAGAGGACTCAAAAAATAAGAAAAGAAAATCTCAAGAGTAAGGGAAGGAAAAAGTGTGAGCCAAAAAAGGGGGCACAGATGCCAATGTCGTAAAAATATCAAAGGATAATGCAAGGGTCACCAAAGGATACTGTTGAGAAGTTGCCATTAAAACTGAAGTCAGATGATGGAAAAAAGGCTATGGGTAGTGCAGGAACTTCGAAGAAGAAGAACAAACAGGAACTTAGCATTGGAGAGTCAGTTAAAGAAGATTCAAAGTATTTTATGTTTGGTTTTCCGCTTCCATCATGATCAACGTTCATAACTGCATCATTCCTGAACTTAGTAAATCTAAGGAATTTGCACAATGGAACTATCGAAAATTCAACCCAAGTCATGTTCGATTAGCTCTGAAATGAAATGTTGAGGCATCTGACTAGCACCAATCGGAGACCGCTGACCTATTACCTATAGATGCTGCTACATTACGGCCTCTTTATGTAAAGAAATTGGATGAAGTTTGCAGCAAAGATATGAGGTTCGTAGTAATAGCTGGAAACATTCCATGAGGGCGATGCAGTTACTTTCAAATGAATCTCCAGAATACAAGATAAGGTGGGGCATGCGTGCAGCCAGGATCATTGCTCATGACACACCAATGTTAAAGTTAATGGAAATCTCGTCTGAGGCAAACAAAAAGAATGAAGAAAATAAATTTGTCTCACCTTTTCTAGACCAGTTTGAGCAGGCTAGAGCACAATGAGAGATCATGAAATGCCCTCCAAAACCAATTCAGGGAAAATCGACTAGTGCAGAATTTAAGGTGGTTATTTGGTTTTGTTACTTTTTGTAATTCAACATCACGCTTCCAACATGTGTTTAAAATTAAAAGTTTCTTAATAGTTAAATTCATGAATCAACTTCCAACGAGTGTTGACAGTTTCTAATAGCTCTAATTTCTATTATGCAGAAGTTTGTTGAAATTGCAAAAGTCACATTTGGAGGGAAGGCTTCAGTGTCTGTGATTTACAACCGTTTAACAGTAGAGAGAAATATATTTGATAAGTGAAGCAGAGCTATTGATCTGTATAACAAGGGTGAATTGCCAGATTGGAAAGGGAATACTGGAGGGCTAGAAGCGGAAAGGAGATAGTATTATCATTGTTTCGTTGCACGCAACAATTAAACATTCGGGAATTAGATGTTGCGAATGCTTTGTTAAAAGGCTCAATTACTTGGAAGAGCAAGAAGGCGAATGAACGGGGGCTAGGACATGTGGCAGAGTATGCTGATAGGATGAAAGAGTGTCGAATACTAAAAGCGAGCATGTTAACTCATATGAAAAAATTATCTCATGGGACCATAACTTGACCTTTTCAAGGTTATTTGCAGAGAGTCCTACAATCACTTCATCATGGGAGCAACTTAGAGGCTATTGTTCAGCATGGTGCAAAGAAGTTTTGGATAAGAGTAAAAGTAGTAGGATGCCAAGCCTCACCCCTGATCAGTTTGAAGCCATGTGGGATACAGATCATGGGCAAGTTAGAATGGACCATAAAGTTATCGTTGTGTACAATATAGGACCAGGGGTCACAAAGACTACAGATGTAAGGGTTTTTGAGAAAGAGAGAACTATAGATTTAATTGTAGTTCACACACAAGAAGGGTGGAAGAAAAAAGATTTTGAAGATATTATTAACTTGGTGGCTGATATCAATAAAGAGGTATGTTGTGATAAGGATTTGCAGTTTGGAATGCTTCCAAATTATTTCTTAAATTTATTGAATCTTGATTTTTTCTTCATGCAGAGCTCGTATTCTTATCTATTTTTCCTGACACCGCATGAGATACATGATTGTACAGAGAACTTGATAATTCTAATTTTGAGTTAAGAATTAGTAAAATTAGCATGTTATATGTGTAGAAAGCATAAAATCTAGCAGTAGGCCCTACCATGTCTCACACGTCGCGCCAGAGCAGGAAATGAGCTTTTCATTATCGGTCTGGCCGCAACGTGTGAGACCATGTTTAAATTTAGGTGTTTTAGATGTTTTAGGCAACCCAAAAAGGTAGTTTGAAGTTTGACCTAAAATCGACCCCTATAAATAGACCTCGACCCCCTCATTTTCGCGTACCCTGCTTAGAAAATCTGCTCTCCTTTGCCAAGGCGATCTTCTGGCGCATAGCTCGGATCGGCGAACCGTCAAACATGGCCCGCACAAAGCAGACCGCCAGGAAGCCCCGTACGCCGGATCCTCCGCCCTTGATGACCCCGCCTGATTCGGGGAGGATCTTTGCAAGAATGCCTTTTCCCAAGAAAGCTTAATCTTCTTCCAGCGAGGAGGAGGGATCGGACCGGAGCGACCAAACGGAGGTCATAGAGGAGGAGCGGCCTATTGAAGGCAAAGTGCAAATTCTTTTTGGTTACCATGAAACTAATGCAACAGATAAAGGTGTCCTTGCACTAAAGACCTTTGTCATTCTTGCACGTTTTTCAAAGGATGCAAAAGGATCACTAGAATCACTATTATACAAGGATTGCTCACTATATTTTCGGACAATATGTTAGAAATCTGCAGCTGGATCGTCTGTCCGAAAATATAGTGAGCAATCCTTGTATAATAGTGATTCTAGTGATCCAAATATAGTGAGCAATCCTTGTGTAATAGTGATTATAGTGATCCTTTTGCATCCTTTGAAACACGTGCAAGAATGACAAAGGTCTTTAGTGCAAGGAGACATTTATCTGTTGCATTAGTTTCATGGTAACCAAAAAGAATTTGCACTTTGCCTTCAATAGCATTTAAGGTCTCTGTACAATCATGTATCTCATGTGGTGTCAGGAAAAATAGATAAGAATAAGAGCTCTGCATAAAGAAAAAACCAAGATTCAATAAATTAAAGAAATAATCTGGAAGTATTCCAAACTGCAAATCCTTATCACAACATACCTCTTTATTGATATCAGCCACCAAGTTAATAATATCTTCAAAATCTTTTTTCTTCCACCCTTCTTGTGTGTGAGCTACAATTAAATCTATAGTTCTCTCTTTCTCAAAAACCCTTACATCTCTAGTCTTTATGACCCCTGGTCCTATATTGTACAACGATAACTTTATGGTCCATTCTAACTTGCCCATGATCTGTATCCCACATGACTTCAAGCTGATCAGTGGCGAGGCTTGGCATCCTACTACTTTTACTCTTATCCAAAACTTCTTTGCACCATGCTGAACAATAGCCTCTAAGTTGCTCCCATGATGAAGCGATTGTAGGACTCTCTGCAAATAACCTTGAAAAGGTCAAGTTATGGTCCCGCGTATAATTTTTCATATGAGTTAACATGCCCTGTTTTAGTATTCGACACTCTTTCATCCTATCAGCATACTCTGCCACATATTCTAGCCCCCGTTCATTCGCCTTCTTGCTCTTCCAAGTAATTGAGCCTTTCAACAATGCATTCGCAACATCTTCTAATTCCCGAATGTTTAATTGTTGCGTGCAACGAAATAATGATAACACTATCTCCTTTCCGCTTCTAGCACCTCCAATATTCCCTTTCAATCTGGCAATTCACCCTTGTTATACAGATCAATACCCCTGCTCCACTTATCAAATATATTTCTCTCTGCTGTTAAAAGGTTGTAAATCACAGACACTAAAGCCTTCCCTCCAAATGTGACTTTTGCAATTTCAGCAAACTCCTGCATAATAGAAATTAGAGCTATTAGAAACTGCCAACACTCGTTGGAAGTTGAATCATGAATTTAACTATTAACACATGTTGGAAGCATGATGTTGAATTACAAAAAGTAACAAAACCAAATAACCATCTTAAATTCTGCACTAGTCGGCTTTCCTTGAATTGGTTTTGGAGGGCATTTCATGATCTCCCATTGTGCTCTAGCCTGCTCAAACTGGTCTAGAAAAGGTGAGAGAAATTTATTTTTTCATTTTCTTTGTTTGCCTCATTTAGATTTCCATTAACTTTAACATTGGTGTGTCATGAGCAATGATCCCGGCTGCACGATGCCCCACCTTATCTTGTATTCTCAAGATTCATTTGAAAGTAATCGCATCGCCCTCATGGAATGTTAACCAAACTATTACTACTTAACCTCATATCTTTCTTTTGCAAACTTCATCCAATTTCTTTACACAAAGAGGCCATAATGTAGCAGCAACTATAGGTAATAGGTCAGCGGTCTCCGGTGTGCTAGTTGGATGCCTCAACATTTCATTTCGTAGCCACTGAACATGACTTGGGTTGAATTTCTGATAGTTCCATTGTGCAAATTCCTTAGATTTACTAAGGTCAGGAATGATGCAGTTATGAACGTTGATCATGATGGGAAGCGGAAAACCAAATATAAAATACTTTGAATCTTCTTTAACTGCCTCTCCAATGCTAAGTTCCTGTTTCTTCTTCTTCTTCGAACTTTCTGCACTACCCATAGCCTTTTTTCCATCATCTGACTTCAGTTTTAATGGCAACTTCTCAACAGTATCCTTTGGTGACCCCGGTAAGCAAATTATGGCATTATCCTTTGATATTTTTACGACATTGACATCTGTGCCCCCTTTTTTGGCCCTTGCTTTCTTCCTGGGACTTCCTTTTCTTTTTTTGTACATCATCCATACATTTTGGAGCATCTTTTTTCTTCTTCAATAATTTAGAACAACTCTGAGTACCTTTAGGCGTCTTGTTTGCAAGCTTTGCATAAACTTGAGAACCAGTATCCTCTCTGGATAATTTTGAACAAATCATACGAAGCCCGTCATAAAGATCATCATGAGAATGCAGACCAGCTGCAAATCATTATAATTAGGCAGCTTTCAACCATAATGTCGACAACTAACTTCAATTTCCTTAGTCTGGACCATTTTATTAACATCAAAATTTTCAAAGCAAAGAGCGTATCCATAAATTTTGTTCTTCCCTGGATTTTCCACCAAAGCCTCAAGCATACAATTACCATCTTCACTAGGCACATCATGAAGCTTCAATAATATTCCATAAATATTTCGATCCTCATCCAATACGCAAACATCATTGAAAGATGTATACCCATGTAACACTTCAAAAAACCATTTCTTCTTTATTAAATCTTGCTTCATGTCATAGTCTTCAAAACTAACGTCTTCCAATGAAATTGCTCTGAACCTCGCATTGATGTCTGTCAAAAATATTGAGACGAATATTAATAAAAATATATTCATGTCCCATGAAGTCTTAGTATACAAGTTTAATTTACAGGTTAGTGACCAAGCCAAATATCCAACGCATGTTGGAAGCGAGATCGCATCAATCTAAAAAGAGTCATTTCACAATCAAACTACATAAATATAGATAGATAGATAGATAGATAGATAAATATATATGAGCTATGTTTGAGTTCTATGTTTAGGGTGGCCTAAAAGAGTGTCTTCGAGTTCACCTATCTCAGCAATCGAGAAGACAAATCGAGGTATATCAATAGACTTTTCCAATCTCCATTTGCAGGATTCAGGAATGCTGAATACTGCCATGTAGAGCGTATGTGTGACGTTCTAGCACAAAGATATCGGTCCCGGGCGTACTTTATCAGACTTGCCACGCAGCATACCGCCATCCCGATTGACGGTAATGCCGTGTAGCCAAGCAGGTAGCACCCTAGGGGGGCAACTTGCAAGGTGTGTACATTTATTTATGTGCACATTTATTCATGTACACATTTATCCATGTGTACACATTTACCCATATGGACACTTTATGCCACTTAGCTAATAAAGGCAAGTGGGCCACACCATTATCCCACATGCCTCAAGGGATAATGGGAAACCCTAGCCCTAACCCTTAGTCTATAAAGGTATAGGAAACCCTAACTTTCCATTTTCGTCCATAGCTTTCTAGGGCTCTGTTTTGCTTGCTCCAAGAGCCAAACTCGCCTCCCAAACTCAGTCTGAGCAGTCTAGCTCATCAGTTTCCCTTTCTAGCTTCATCTTCTAGCGCTTAAAGATGGTCGAAGTTCGAGCAGGAGGAGCAAGCCGTGGGATCGGGGTATTTTGTCAATTCAATAGTCTAATCCGCCCCAAACATATAGAATAAGTAGGTTTGCCCATAGCAGCCATCTAGATCTCTAGATACCAAGCCATAACTAAAGAACCTAACTCGCGGATTTAGATTAAATCTCATTCTTTAGTTCTTCTATGATATGTACGCATGATGATCTCTCTGTGGACTCATTGTATTGGGAAGGGGGTAGAGGCCTTAAAAGCCTAGTAGTATGATGCTCCTAGCCAACCCTCTTTAATGCACTATTAAATTCGGCCTGTGTACAAGAACCAAGCCTGGTTGTGGGTGAAGGGGCCAGACTGGCTTACAAGATGGTTCATGTCCTGACTCATGATCATGTCTGGTAGTAAAGGCTATCGGGGACCATTGTGGACTAGACCTAATGCTCACCCTGCTTTGTATGGGCTTTGCATGGGTTCGACACTCTTGGGGTGGTGGACACCTTCCATGGAGTTCAGTCGTGTGGCCCTCTAGTCACCTTGAGTCAGCATGCCAACCTCTGGTGGGAGCAATCCCTACCTGCCCCATCGGAACTGGGGAGATGAAACCCAGGAATAGCCCCTTTGGCTATGCATCCGACGGGCTACAGTCAAGTCCCAACACTTTTCAACCTACTCTGCAAAGTGTGCACAGGAGGGGCGGATGGAGTGGACTACCCTAAGCCATGTTCTTATGCCAGCCAAATCGATTGCCATGAGTTACGGCCTCCGCAATGACCTCTCGGAGACCTAAAGCCGCCGGGCCCTTCCCTTTGAGTTTGAGCCTTGGGTAGGATCTCCCTATGTGATGTGCTGATCTTGTCTATGCAGATATGTGGTGAGCCATCCTTCATGATGGTCATGTGATGTTGATGTTGTATACTAACATGTATGTTTACGCTTCAAGAGCTAGGTAGGCCCCGAAGAAGACAGGTAAAATGACCCTTCTTTCTTCCCACCGAACTCATCAAGGTTGCGGTGACACGTGGAGGGCCTTGTATCGATGGAGCTGGGTATAGGGGATGAACTCTTGTTTGTATACGGTGAGTGCAATCGATATCTGAGGTAGTAGGGGATGTCACAAATTGGTATCGAGCAATGTTCTTGGTGACCAAGAGCAAAGCACTGACCATGCTCCCAGTAGTACTAACTTAGTAGGATTCTCAAACCTCGAAAGAGTGGGAAATTTTTTTTTCTCATTTTTGTAGTATATACTAAGCTAATAACAGTTAGAAGAATTGAAGAACCAAGAAAACTAAAAAGTTGAATAAATTTTGACCTAAAGTAGCAAATGTCTCACGGTATGCGCCCATGCCAAAAACCAGATTTTGGTTTTGCCTCCCAGCGCACTCCGTGAGACATGGGCCGCAATCACCTTGAAACATGATGAATTTTAACAAACTAACATGCTAAATCGAGTTTTAAGGTAATAATTAATTAGATCTATATGTTATACCCCTAGGAATATGCCTAGAAATCCCATAATTTAGTCATAAATGCCAAATGTCTCACCCAGATGTTTCGTGCCCAAAACCAGATTTTGGTTTTGCCTCCCAAATAAAGACAATCGTGAGTCAAATGGGTTAGAAAACTCAAGTAAGCATATTTTATAAGTTAATAGGTGCCTTGGCACATCAAAAAGAGTAACTTAGAATTTGACCTAAAATTGCCCAAACTATAAATAGACCTAGACCCCCCCTCATTTGTAGGTTTCCTGTTTAGAAAATTGCTCCCGCTTTTTGAGGCGATTTTTGGGCGCCCGACCTCCGATCGACGAACCGTAAGACATGGCGCGCACCAAATAGACTGCTCGGGTTCTTCGAGGAGATGAATCAGCCAAAGCATGCCAGGAGATGCTTCGAGTGACTTCTCGTGAGAGGAGGCCGACCTTCATCAAGCGAGGAGAGCACTTCAGAGGAACGACACGAGGAGGAATCCCAGCGGGGATCACAAGAGAAACTGGCCGACAACATCGACCAAGAGTTAGAGGTGCAGTCGGAGGGCTCGACGGAAGTGCTCGAGGAAGAGGACATTGGATCCCCGGGTTCAATGGATAAAGAGACCCAAGGAGCGTATGAGCGCATAGAGCGAGATACAAGAAGAGGAGAGGGCAGATCGAGAACGGAGGCCAACGCTCAAGAAGAGCGTAGGGGGCCAACCCCCGAACCACCTCCGAGGAAGAACTCAATGCATGGATTCAAATGCACGAGGCGAAGGAGCGACGCCGCCAGAAAAATGCCGAAAGGAAGAGGAAGAGAGAAGAGGAAAGGAGGCAAAGGAGGCAGAAGCCAAGAAGGAGCACAAGGGCAAGGGCGTGGAGCAGCCCAAAAGGAAGATGAAGAAGACCCCGTCAAGGAAGATCGTCATCGAGGAACGGCCACCACCAGCCCGCCCTTCGATAACTCGATGATGAAGACAACCCTAACCTAGAAGGAGGGAGCCCTCCAAGCCCCTGTGTGAAGGTCGTGCGCACTGGTGAGCAAAGGCCCGCACGAAGGTCGCAGACTTGAAGAAGCCGCCGCTGACCGCCGGGAGTCCTACGTGATAGACCCTATCAGGGTCTACCAGAAGAAGCTAAAGGCACATCAGGAGTTCATGAAGAAGTGGGAGGCTTACAACTCCTACTATCAGGCGAACAAGGTCACTTTTGTAGCAGGTGGATGGCCATCCAAGAAGCAGACGCTCAAGCCGCCGCCAGAGAAGCCTATTCCTCCGAAGAAGCCAGCGAAAAGGAAAGCCAAGTCAAATCTGAATCGAGCAATCAGGGAGATTCAACACTTCCAGAGAAGCTATGGCTTCCTTATTCCCCGTGCACCGTTCGCTCGGCTGGTGAGGGAAGTTGTGCAAGAGTACACCTCCGACATGAGGGTAACGGACGAGATGCTGCTAGCATTACAGGAAGCAACCGAGCAGAAGCTGGTGCAGCATTTTGAAGATTCAACAGCCTGCACTGTACATGCCAAGAGGGTAACCTTAATGAAGAAAGACATGCACCTCGCCAGTCAATTAAGGGAGAACCCCATTAATTTTGTAAATGACAAATTTTTGTTAATATAATAAGTGCATAATCATTGTTAATTAGGTTGAATTAGCAATAATTGCTCTTTGTTTTAGTTGAATTGGACATTTGTAGGCCAAATAGTGCCCAACGTCTCACGGTATGCGCCCAGACCAAAAACCAGATTTTGGTTTTGCCTCCTAGCGCACACCGTGAGACCTTAATGCCTAAACTAGTTCAAAACATCTCCAAATCGGCCAAGTAAGGGGTCAATCTTGCATATCTCGATGAGATTATCATGTTTTAACCATCATTCAATTAAATTGGGATTATGTCTTAATTTTGGAATAAATTTTATATTGCACTTTTTTAGTAACTTTGTTAAATTCACTTTTTTAGTAACTTTGTTGCCCTTAGATTAGAATAGACGTTAACATATAATCACACACGGGAATATAAATTCACACCTTAACTTCAAATTACAAAATCATATATCATGGAACTCAAGTAGTACACAACTTTTATTAACTGTAGAAAAAGATACATAGTAACTTGTTTTCATTTTTCCACTAGCATCCCCAAGGATATGAGAACCTTATTCCTTACATCCCGAGGTATTGTAACTCTCGTTTGTTTTTACTAGGAATAGTTTTTGGAGTCCACAGTACAATACGGTTTCAATGTCTAGCCAAAGATCGGGATCACTTGGATTTCTCCTCCACCTCTTTGTCCAACAATCAATATCTTTCTTTATCTAAGACATTACTCAACTGATGTACTTTGGACACCACCATTCCACGCCACACCTTATTGAAGTTAACATCACCTTCTTCTTTTGCAAATATCCAGAGATAGTGTATCCCAACCACACCGGATAGGCCTCTAGATCCGCTGGGTTTTACTACTACAAATTGGTGGCACTCCACGTCGATAGAAGGTTCATAACAATCCATGCCTAGATATTTTTGGCCTATCCTTCTTAGGACCAACATAGTGTTTATCGATTGAGGAGGAGCATATGCCTTCACAATGCTACTAATGGTACCATCATCTTAAATCGGCCAGACCTAATGTTTTCCACTTATTTTTAGGAACCACCCTTCTTTCAAATCTTAGAGGATGTGTCTACCTCATCCAACAAGTTGATCACCTTCTTCCAATAATCTATCAATGCACGATTAGTCTCATCCGAATTAATTTGCCAATGCTTGATGTAGTCATTGATGCCATCCTTAGTCAATCCCAATTGCTTGACTTCTTCAGTTGGTTTTAGAGCTTTTGGTTGACCAGAGGTATCATAGGCTTGCCATTTGCATCCCCATGCCAAATTTCTGCCCCACCTCTCCACTTCTCCTCAAGGTCTCATTTTCCATTGCATAATTGGAATCCCTTCTCTCACCCAAAAAAGTGAATTGAAGAGGTCTAGAATGACCTTCCATGTCGAGAGCATAACCATCCACAAAACTCTTCCAATCAGGCACTTCTTCTATGATAGATCCTATAGGAGATGGATTCGTACATCCATGAAATATTTCCAATAGCCTGGGAAAGTTGGTAATCGTCATTGCCTCAATACATGACTATATTTTCCAAACAATGCATCCACATCCTCATGAGTATGTCCGGGCATTAGGAACCCCAAATTGACTCTTTCAAAAAAATACCCACAAACATTAAGTAGGATAGGAAAGAAAACATCCACCGTTCTTATTTTGACCAGCACAATTATCTAGTTGCAAGAGGGAGGAGCTTTGCAGGCAGATCTCGAGGTTTAGCACGAGATGTTGAAGCTCCAACATGTTCCTAAACCTTGCCTTGCTAAACTTTTCAATACTATTAGGGGTTCCATCCAACAATGCACTATGTAGTGCCTGGCTAGCTGTAGGATCCTGTAGGTGACCATTGTAACCCTTCTCATAGTTTCTTAAACACCTCATGATACTCCCAATGTGAAAAATCTGGACCATTCCACAACTCTAAACTGAAATGGCCATAATAGGTCTCAGGCTGCCCATGCAATATTGCCCCAGTCATTGAAATCTGCAAAGGGTATGATCGTCCACATGACTTAGGAATGTACTTGAATTGTGGAAGACAAGTCTTCCATTGGTCCATTTTATCATGTATAATACATAGATAGTTATTAGGTTCCATTGCGCATAAGATCCTCCACTTCCAATAAGTTGATCTACATGATAGTTGATCCGGCATATGGTCCTTCATATGTTCCCTTATCTTTGCCCTTAGACTTGGTTGCCACGCCTCTTATCTAGTGTCTCCTTCAGCTTAGCACATAAATTGCACTTGGCAAAGTTGTTTGAAGTTGCTATGGTCACATGCTTGAAATGCTTATTCCATAGCCTACTAAAACCTGGGTTTGGGATATAGAGGCCACTCCAAGTTCCCAAAGCAATGCATTTATTTCCTCTAATATGCTCTTTCCTCCGGTACAATGGGATGGCAATCTCTTTTCAACAATAACTCTACCCCCGTTCATCCTTCTTACTCTTATGTGGCATGTTTTTCGCATTGAAATCCACATATCTTTCAAATATTTCCTTTGCGGCTATAGTTCTTGAGGTAGGCCTTACTGGGCCGGTGTTCCCATGCAATGCAATTTTACTACCATTTTCATGTCTCTTTTTGCAGTTGTTGCCAAGAAGAGGTTGGAATTCCATGTATAGCCATCCATGCTTTTGAACATATCCACTTTCCATTCAATGAGAATCTTTTTCTTCTTTGATCTTTCATCCCTAATTGCATAGCCAAATATGGTGTACATGAAATTCCTCCCTGCTATCACACTTATGTTCCCCGATATGTAGCTCTTGCTCCCACCAACTCCTCTATTGTGAACATTCTAACACAAGAAGCCCAACAACATTCACCTCCTCTAACCTTCATCATAGCTTCAAGAGAACAATCATAATCGACTTGCATCTTTTGGTGGGATAATGTTTGAAAGTTGGAAGTGGCCTCTTGCTACACTGTGGTGAACATTATTGACAATGTTTCTACATCTATAGGAAACGTGTAGTTCCCTCCAATTGAATATCGTCCCCTAGGCCATGCAACAATAGTTGGAACCTCTAGTTGTTTCACACAAGCTAGGCATTCTTGTTTGCCTCGAACCCTTTTCCTTCCAATTGTCATATAATTTTGAGATTGCCACACCTAACCTGTCCTCCCCTAATCTTTCATCATTCACTGCATTGATAGGATCTGCTAGAACAATAATCCCTTCTCCTACTGCCTCTCTGTTGCATGCATGCAGGATCTTGACCTTTTGTTTTTCCAATCGACCGAGTATAAAGTACAATTTCCTTTCCTTTGGCATCATCCTTTTCATTTGGGGTCTTTTCCTTTCCTTTGCCATCATCAACATCATTTGAGTCTTTTTCCTTTCCTTTGCCATCATCAACATCATTTGAGGTATTTTCCTTTCCTTGGACATCATGTTCATTAGTTGGGGATTTCTCCTTGCCTTGATCAGCATCATTGGGGGCTTTTTTTTTAGCATTTTGCATGCCATTGACCTAAAATGCATAAAAACATATAGCAAGTTAGCATATCCAAATAACCTCTAACTAACATGTTCATAAATGAAAGACTCATATGTCTTAATCTATTTGATCATTCTATTTATACAATGGGATTCCCCAAGTTATTTTCCTCAACATTATATATAAATAAAACCCTCTACTTATAACCTTCAAACTTGTATCCTATAATAACCTTAGAAACAACTTTTAAGGTTATTATAGGTTTGCAGTTTTAAGGTTAAGAAGTTTATTATAGGTTAGAAAATTTAAGGTTGGAAAGTTATTGTATGTTAAAAGTTTTAAGGTTAGAAGTCTAATTCATGAACTTTTAAACTTATAACTTAACTATTAACTTAAAACTATTTTATAAACTTATAACTCATAACTTTTAAACTTTTAAACTTAATAACCCTTAAAACAATTGTCCTTAAAACAATTAACCATTAAAACAATTGTCCTTAAAACAATTAACCCTTGTAATAAATTTTTTGGAAGTTATAATGGCGCCGGGTACTTAAATTTTTAAAAAAGCAGCTTATTATTTCAAGTTAGCATTCCTTTTCAAACTTTTCTCTCATACTTTCGAACATTAGCGCTTCCAATTTCGCATTCCAGCGCTTCCGCCTTCCAATTTAGAAGCTTGATCTTTCTCGGCTTTCTCGGGCTTCTATCTGCTTCCGGCATCATCAATCTACCTTCAATCTAGCTTCCCGGCTTTTCACGGGCTTCTATCCGCTTCCTCGGCATCAATCTATCTGCTGCATGACCTAAGGAATCGTCAATCTATCTTTCTCGGCTTCAATCTGCCCGAGCTTTTATACATTTTCGAGCTTTTCGAGCTTTTATCCTGCTTTTTAAAGCCTTTCGAGCTTTTATCCTGCTTTTTATCCTTTACGCTTTTTGGGTTTTTACCGGGTTTCTACAAAGCATATTTCTAAAGGTTTTAGCTCTCTACAATCTCTCTGGTTTTGGCTTGGCTTGGAATAACAAAGTTTTCCTGGGTTTTTGGTTTTTGTTAAAGGTTCTCTGGTTCTCGGCTCAAAGCATCCAAGCTATCTCAGGCTCAAATCAACTTTTGTTTTCAATTTTGGTTTTGGCTCAAAGGCAAAGGCTCAAACTTGGTCATGAAAACACAAATAGGTTAGTATTTCCTGTTCTTTACTTAAAGTAGTATATGAGCTTCGTGGTTAATCAAGGGGAGTGCTTTCTTGTCTTAGACTTTTACATGCATCAAATTCCTAAAAGCGCCTTAGCACCTTCATATCTGAGATCTATTGCTTATAAACATGTTCTATTGTTTATATGATCTTGCTCTATGATCTTCCTCTATGATCTTGCTCTATGATCTATCTGCTCTATGATCTTGCTCTATGATCTATTGTTTATATGATCTTGCTCTATGATCTATCTGCTCTATGATCTTGCTTATATATGATTTTGTCAGATCTGCTCTTATTCTATTTCACTATCTCTTCCTCTATCTCGCTCTAAATAATTAACTAAAACAATGAACTAAATAATGAACTAAACAAGGAGTATTATTATTATATATCTGCTCTATCTGCCTTCATTCTATTCTATTCTATTCTACTGCCTTCATATTCACTGGCTTCATATTTTGAATTCTCATTATTCTTCATTGATTCTCGTATTCCGTAGAATAATATGTTAGAATGGCGATTTTGGGTTCGATTTTCCACTAGGTTAATCAAAAGCGCGCCAAAGCGCGTTTTAGTTTGGCTTTTCTATTTCATACGGTTCTATACAAATCGCCAGCGCCGCGTGTGAAATAGATCGTAGAAAAAACAAAACAACGCAGCGCTGGCGCGTTTTGAATTATGTATGTTCGTGAATCGTTTTATGGGGAGAGTAATATATCATTTGCTAATTACTTAATTTCTCTGCTTCTAGTGCCATGGATTTTCCTTATGCAAATACAATCGGCTTATGCCATGGGTTCTAGTTCAAATACACTTCCCACGGACGACCATCAACGGCTGGACCTCGTACAAGATATTAGTTCAAAACATTCAAAGAGAGTTGGAGAATCCATTAGATACCGATCAGTATCAGGGCCATGGGAACACTTCCATCGCATCTCCGGACATATCGCGCTCCTCATGCTCTTAGTAAGGCTCATGCCAACAAATAAGTACGAGGATTTGATTTATAGTATCAAGGATCGATACAACCTTCTGGTTTGGAGACTCGACATTCGCAGGGAAGATGAGGATCCTGTCATATCAGAGTGGTTCAGTGGGACTTTTACGTATTGGGCCGATGAAGTGGGCCTATGTGACATATTGTAGAGATAGAAAGAATTGCTACCGGGCGCATTTTTGCGTAAGAAGAAATGTACATATACTTTTTGAATATGAATACAAACTCGCGCCTGGCGCAATTTTGCACTATACTTTTATGTCATTAGTTTATTATGTTTTTTTATATGCAATGTCGAAAACATTGAATCCTTTGATGCCCTCCAGCCAGTATGACCAACCCCAAGAAACTACATATTTTCATTAATGTGTAGTTTCATGGGGTTGATATGACTGGCTAAAGAACATCAAAGAATCTAAAATTCACAACATCACGCCAGAGATGTTATGATATATTCATTTTTTTGAATATTCAAATATACATACCTTTTTCGGGCGCTCTTTTGGCCATGCTACAAATGTGCCCACGCCACCAACTCAGACGCCACACGGATGTCTTCTTGGAAGAGCCTCATCTTCATAATTGCAATTTATAATGGAAATCTTACGTAAACCATGACACATAGAACTTGATTCAGATCTTCGATTTTACACAATCCTACTTTGCGGCTTCAAGTTTGTTGTTAAAAGATAGCATTCTTCTCCGGCTAATCGATAAAGAACCGTAATGCATTGGAAAAATAGAGGACCGAAAATAGAGAACAAGAGAATGTATTCGGAATGGAATCACACTCACCATAGTTCATTGAGACATCGAATGGGATTGAAGGCTACTCGACGAATGGGATTAAAAGCGGTGTAGATCGGATCTTGGCCTGATAGTCGATTGTTCTTGGGCCTGATAGTAGGAATGATCTTGGGCTCGATAGTAGGTGGCCGATTAGGTGGTAGTAGATTACCACATATCTTTGTTTTCTTAAATTAATAATTAATTGTTATCTTGAAATTGCACTAAAAAGAAAAACACAATTTAAATTTGTAAAATGAGCTGGACTCAGGCGGTTAATTAAGGCGGTATAAATTTAAAAGGGATCGCTAATTTGAATTACTATTTGTAAATCGGCGGCCTAGATTATGAACGATACATATAAGTTTAAACCAAAACCCCAGCCTCATATTATCCGCACTTGCGCTATAGCGGCGCCTAGAGGATCTCGCCGCTGGCCGAGGCGCTAGGTAGAGGTGGGCGGCAAATCAAAAGCACAAATCCCAAGCCCTGGAGGTCTGAACAAGCGTAAAGCACAAATCCAACAAGCGCCTCGTAATTGATCTGCTTTTGTTTTGTAATTGATTTACATTGGTCCCTTTTTTGTTAGGTTTTTAGGATGTTTTTCCTAATAATTGAGTTCATATGTCCCAAAAATGTATGCAAATAAGTGCTTAATGTGTGGCTAAACAGTATTCAGTAGGTACTTGTGTTTTTTATAGTTATTTATGTCCTCTGATGAAGATTCAACTCTTTAAGTTGTGGTGTTTATAGTTATTTGTGTCAAAGCCGTTAGCTTGAATAAGGCATTACATTAGTTTCTATATTTGTAGATGAAGATTCGACAATTTAAGTTGTATTTTTTATAGTTAGTTATGTCCTGAACATTTTAAGTAAATGAACCTGCTCTGTATTCTTTTCAAATCGCGCCAAGCGCGTTTTTGTTAGCTCCAATTAAGTAAATGAACTTGCTCTTTATTCTTTTCAAGTCGCGCCAAGCACGTTTTTGTTGCATATATTTCGACTTAGCATATATTTTAGCATTAAAAGATTAACCCATGTGCTGTAATTTCACAGGATCACAAAAGACAAGCAAAAGAGCGAGGAACAAGCAAGGCGAGACCTCTACAGCCCAGAAAAAGCAAAGGACAGATGAAGATGTCACCACAAGGCCCCCAAAATTGAACCAATATGATTTTTTTTCCATGGTTTGTTGGCGAAAATTAAATCCATAAATCAGTACATGTTAGTGGGTTCAAAAGTTTACAAACCATGTCTAGTTATCTAATATGGTTCATCAACATATTTTTCTAAGGTGGTAAGCTAACATTGTTTTGTGACATGGTACTTGAACATGGAAAACTTAACTGGTCTTTGTAACAACTTAAACTATATGATATGTACTATTGTTTAGTATGTCCAGTTTCACATCTATATTGGTATTTGATCACATCTATATTCTGCAGTATATTGACATGGTAATTTTAAGCGCATAATTATCATGATGCTTTACATTAGTTAATTTTCATGGTGCTTTATAATGATTAATCATGAATACACAATATGGTAAATGTACTTGGTTTAAATATGCTCATATCATTTTTTTTCACCCTATTTTTCTCCATGGTAATATAACATAATTATTTTAGTTAGTTTTTCTAGCAATTTAAAATGGGTGATATTTTGTAGTAATTATAACGTGGCAAATTGCCATGGTTTAAAATTGCCATGGTTGTTTTACATGCTTCTTAAATACGATTCTTAAGAAAACTAGTCATTGTTTTTTTTATTGTTCTACTATTGATCAATTCTTTACTTAATCCATGCTTTTGGTTTACTTGTGCTTTGCTTATGTTTTAATATAGCCTTTTGGGAATCGAACCCAAATTGATCCATTCAGGATATGATATTATAACAATCTTACATCATATCCATTACACGCAAATGTAAACAAATTATTTTCCAAAAGCCAGCTAAAAATTGTTTATCCATCTAGAGCACTCCCATATGATTATTAAGCATTAAGAACTTTTAATATCGAAGAAAAAAACTTTTAACTCTAGACTATTTACACCTAGGGAAAATTGTTCTGCTAGATCTAGTTTTATATAACAGACAGAACAAAACAAACAAAGGGGGCAGCCAACAAAGGGGGCAAAACACCACCCAATCTAGTCACACAGCGGCCCCAACGCATCAGCCAAGAAGCTCTTCTGCTGCAAACAAAAAGAAAAATAGTCCTTCAATGGATGGAACAAAGAAAATCAGTGTGTAAGACTTTAAATTTTCTGAACTAGTTCAAACTAAATATCAGGAAGAGAACTGTACCCTGGAAGCTTAGAATGAAATATACAGCTAGAGATGCTAGGTAGCTCTTTACGTACCAAGGAGCTCCTCTCACTGCAAACAAAGGAAAAAAGCGTTCCTTCAACGCGTGAAACAAAGAAAATCGGTAAAAAACTTTAAATTTTTTGAACTAGTTCAAACAAATATCGTGAAGACTACTCTACCTTGAAGCCTTGAGAATCAAATATACCTGATGCCCCTTTTACGGGGCAAAAGCAATGATCTAAGTGCCGGATGTACAACGGGTCCAAGCCTTCCATTCGCACTTCAAAACAGATTAAGGTAATCTGGATAAGGCTGGAAAAATAACCAAGGCCGCTAGAAAAAATCGCATTAACTTCATCACTCTTTAAGTCTATGTGTTTCTTTTGACAACTGCAAAAAAAATTAAACCTAAAGATAGTAGAAGCAAGATGATGAATGGCGTAGAGATCAAGCGTAGTAATCGGTAAGTAGATATGGTGTGCCACCCACCCTTTGTTCACAAAAATCGAAAAAGAGTCTCCTAACAAGAACTCCGGTTCATGGCGAAAATCAAACATAGATAAAGGAAAGAAAACATAAAAATAACCCGAAACTCACAAGAACAACAATCGATGCAAACCCGGGGAGTCGCAAAAGGTAATCTGATAAGCCGGAAAATAACCAAGGCCGCTAGAAAAATCAGATTAACTTCATCACTCTTGCGCCTATGTGTTTCTTGACAACTGCAAAAAAAAATTAAACCTAAAGATAGTAGAAGCAAGATGATGAATGGCGAGATCAAAGCGTGAAAATCGGTAAGTAGATATGGTGTGTGCCAAAGTTCACAAAAATCAGAAAAGAGTCTCCTAACAAGAACTCTGGTTCATGGCGAAAATCAAACACAGATAAAGGAAAGAAAACATAAAAATAACCTGAAACTCACAAGAACAACAATCAGATGCAAACCAGGGGAGTCGCAAAGGAGAAGAAGGCCGGAGTTGGATCCGCCAAGGAGATGCTGGAGTAGGGAGCCGGAGATGGATTCGCCATTGGGGCGCATTTGGAGCCAGGCCGCTGGCGGCTGGAGGCGCAGTTGGAATAGAATAGGGTTTCGATCCAATAACTGAATAAAAAAAATAAAGGCATGCTTTTCAAATTTATCCCGCCCATTGGGTGGGAGGGCGGGATAATTTGAACTAAAATTCTTGTAGGCCTATTGCTTATTTGTGGGAATTTATCATGGTTTGAAAATAGCAATCTAAGTAACTAGAGAAAATGCGGCCTGGCATTTAAGATGACCGGAAAAAACTATTGATAGGGCATTTTATAGTGTATTTTGTCAGATTTTTTTGCTTTCAAAACTAGAAAAATGGTTGGATACTTGTCTAGAATTTCCAGAAGTGGGTGGAGTTATCAGGCCAAACCCCTATAATTTGCTTCTCAAATTTCATTTTGTTATTCAACTTTGTCACTTGTGATATGTATGGTTAGTGGCATTGCATAATTTTGTCTAGTCGAAATTTTAAATGCACTTCAATTCTACATGCTTTGAGTTTTGGATATACTTATACCTAGACTTTAGGTGCTTAAGAATAGAATAGAATAGGTTTTTAGCGTCCACGGAGACCAACTGGCCTATGGGACCCAAACAAAAAGAGAGCAAAATTAGCCCCATTAGGTTTATCCATTATTTTGCCACATGGCAAACCCAGCCAGAAAAATTAGCATTCCCATTATCTTCAACGATCGTATTGTCTTGACGAAGTCAAGAAAATCCAACTCTTTCCTTATGGGGATGCACCCTTATAGTACTTGACCTATAGTACTCAAAGGAAACGAATTAAGATACTGCCATATCCCAAAGGCCTTTGTGGACTTTTCAAAAAAAATTCAAGGCAAATGCAACTACTATTGAGAAATAGTTGTAAAAATGTGACGTGGGCCAATGAGTTGTCAAATTATGGTGATGACATGGCAAAACTGGCATGATGATTCGGTAAAGTGTCATTTTGCAATTTCTATAAGGTAAGTGGAAAAATATAAATATACAACAGTTGACATGGAATATGATGATGTGGCACTCCAAGTGAAGACATGTCATGCCCCTAGGATTTACCATATGTTGTGCCCCTAGGATTTACCATACCATCTAGTTGGCTTTAAACATGCCACATGGACTCAACATGGCGCCTCTAACATGCCAAGGTGGAAGGGATGAGAACATTTGAGACAAATGACTTCGAGAAGGTTTTAAGGGCCCATCTTGAAGGCTAACATTGTCCCTTTACAAGATGACACTATGCAAGATCTTGGTCGAATCGACTAGGATATGGTCTCCAAAACGTAAACTCGTGTGTTGCTAGGTTATTGAAGGGTTTACGTTATGAAGTCGCATTTTGGTCGTTTGCACTTGGGAAATGGTCGAGAAGTTGTAGTTGAAAACCGAACTAATAGGAACCGACAGAATGGGATTTGGATCTATTCTCCTCCGGTGTGGCAATTAGAAGTCAAGAGCCACTTTTGCAAGAGCCATTGTTTGAGATTATTCGGACAACATTTTATATCCAACCCCATTTTTTTTGCAAGGCCATGGCTCTGCATGCATGTTTAGAGATGATGCACCAAGTTATCCATGAAAATGACCATGTTTCGGTATCCCAAACATAAACCCTGTGTCTTGCTAGGTTATTGAAGGGTTTACGTTATGGAGGTCGAGTTTTGGTCTTCTACACTTGGGATGTGGTTAAGAAGTCGCAATTGAGAACATGAAGCAATTAGAACCGACGCAATAGAGTTTGGATCTATCCTCCTCCCGATGTGGCAATTAAAAGTCAAAAGCTGCTTCGGCTTGGGATCATATATTTTTGTTGTAGCTATGTATTATTTGTTTTCATATAACAATGGCAAAGATCTCGAATAGTTGTAGGTAATTTCTTGAGTTTGTCTAGGATTTTGCCTTATAATTACAACAAGAATTTTGTTAGGTCCTTTATATATGAAATAATACATTCTTTGTGAATAAAGTTAGCATTGATGCCTTTGTTGATAGAAATTTCAACACTCCTTGTGAATAAAACTATCATAACGTCTTTGTTGATGGAAATTTCAACTTGTGCACAAAGATAGCATGGCATATTGTTGATGAAAATTACAGCATTTCTTGCTAATAAAGCTAGCATGACATCATCATTGATAGAAATTTCCATGAGAACATCCAAATTGTCTGGAACTTGAACTTCTATTCTTTCACGACATCATAAAGGTAGCTCAAGGCTTTTCACACTCATGCATTGTAAGAACTTAATTTAAACATGCAACGAGAAGAAGACTAATCACTTCCACAAGAGCTACTTATCTTGCCTCCACAGTGTGGTCTCATCAATACAACACTTTGCAATAATTTGTCATTTTCAATATACTATATTTCTATACTTCTCGTTCTTAAACACCTATCAGCTCCTATAACAATTATCTCTAAAGAATAGAATAGAATAGAATAGTTTTTTTAACGTCCACGGAGACCAATAGGTCATGGGACCCATACAATGGGCTAGTACAATCATTACTACTAGGATTAAAAAACCCCTGCCTCGAAAGCATCAGTAACTATTTCACCACCACATCCATGGGTGCAGTGCCCTCATTTCAAGGGCCAAGATCGGAAGCACCAAATCTTGCACCTTCTTAATACCATCCTCGACACATTGGGCCATGAAATAAGATTTTGCCTTTTGCCCCTTGATCCGCATTTATGAGAGGCATTATGTGTACCCTCCTGAATGCCCACGCATGACCCATGCATGCCCTTCCCATGACGTGACCAAATCTCCATGCTTCATCTTTTTGCGAATGGTTGGGATTAGCAGGCCCATTCATGGGCATACATGGAAGGGGGTATCTATGAAATCCCACATCCTAAAAACTTTATATATATATTATGATATGATATAGAAATTTCAAATTAATATAAAAAGCATGATATGGACCACTATTGGTTTTACAAAACCAATATATGCATAAAACACATCTTCTAAACTTTTGTATGATTGTAGAATTTATGTAATTAAGCATAATATAAACCAGCAATGATGTTGCTAAACCAATGTACACTTAAAAATAATCTTACAAACTGATGATGATTTTTTGAAACGTGTGTGAAATTTAGAATTAGTACAAAAAATATGAGATGAAGCACTATTGGTTTTGCAAAATCAATATATGCATAAAACACATCTTACAAACTATTGATGATTTAAAAAAACTATTGTACGATTGTCGAATTCATGTAATTAAACATGATATGAACTAGCAATATTTTTGCTAAATCAATGTACACTTAAAAACAATCTTACAAACTAATGATGATTTCTAGAAAATAGTGTGAAATTTCAAATCAGTACAAAAAATATGATATGAACCACTATTGGTTTTGCATAACCATGAAGGACACGTGGTTTTTTTTTTACATTATGGATTGTTGTATAAAAAAACCATATACATACTGGTTTTTATGCTAATTTTTATACAAGTTCATTTTGGGGGCCTTGTGCCTTTATTCTGCACTGCAAAGATGTATTGACGTTAGAAGATACATCCGAATAATAAAGGCTCGTGTGGAACCTCCATGTCCGGAAGAAGATCTTATAGAGGGGTCAGAATGGTATGTGGAGATATTCAAACCGGTGGGAAGACAGGACCTCATATTCATGTCAAAGGGGTAAGAGAGACCAGATCAAATGAAGAAGCGAGGAATTCTTATTATGTATGCGGCGGCATGACGATTCTTTACATTACGGTGCTAGTTGAAGTGGGCCAAAAACATAAGAAGAGTCTAAAGAAGATCAATCGATGCGATGCTAGCTCTTTTAAAGAGACGCATTAAGATCGAATCGACATGGCCGATAACCTCTTCAAATTTGGGCGGGCGGTTGGCGAGCCATTGACTCCTAAAAGAATATGCGAGGGCTTACAAACGCTCGACGAGCCATTAGCACGAGGCCCCTGGGCAAAGGTCTACTTACAAAAGCAAAGGAAGGATAAGGAAGAAGAAAGCTCTAAAGGCGGGGAAACCACGTAGTTTACATCGCCTTACAAGTGACGGCGACAAGGCCAGCAAATTGAGGCGATGAGCAAGCTCAAAAATATGCCGGACAAGTATCCATCGGGCCGAAAGCTTCACCCATCCAAATTCCACGGGATAGGCTTTTCAGGTCTACTAAAGCCATTTATATCAGCGAAGGTATGACAAGCAAAGACTCCTTGAGATAGTGAACGCGATGATCGAAAATCCGTGGCAAGTGCCAATGCCCGCAGATGTAGTGTCGACGATACCGTGAACGAGGAAGGTAATCATGTGGAGCAAGCCGGAGGACTTCATCGAGAATCCTCGACATATATTTTATGATAATAGATGGCCAAAGATTCAATAGAGGCCCGAAGGTTCGACAGGAAGGTCGGGCATCGGTTGTTCTATAACTCGATTCTCGCCGAAACCGCCAGTTCTCGAAATGCTCGACAACACCGCCGAAAGCTAGCGAAAATAAGCGCACTCTGAATGACATGGGAAAACATTCTTATACAAAAGGTAATTCTCATCCCTTATGTTTCGCTGTTTTCAGATTTGCAATTCGCGCCGGGCGCCGATTTCATATTAGAAGGCCAGCGCGATTTGCCCACTCTAAAGAGCAAGGCTTCGAATGGTAGCCGCTTCTCCTCAACATCAATAAGGCCTGGCCATTTCATATCAAATGCTAAACGCCCCCGTGGGATTTGCACGCCCTCGAGAAAAAGGCTATCCGCCTAATAGCCAAGTCTCCTCAAAGCTAGGCAATTCGCGGACGCTGATTTGCATTCTAATATGAAATCGCTGCGCCAGCGATTATTTGTTTGACGGCGAAACGCTACCAATCCAGAAGCGTTTTCTTTTAGAGTAGACAAATCGCTACCGCGCTGATTTGTTTAATTTGAAATCGCGCCCAAAAAGCGATTTTAAACTAGAAGGATTTATTTTATTCACGATTATGAAGCTAACAAGGTTACTCCTTGCAGTCCCTACATAGAGCAACTTCGGCATGCTCGGAACCAGTGGATTGATATGGCAAGCCAATGCCAACTGCATGGGCCACCCAAAAGCCAATTCAAGTTGTTTGGAGAGGACACTTAGTCGGGACGATATCTGAGGACAAAACCAAAAAGCACCAGATCAAAGAAAAAAAGGATGAAAAGGGTGATGCTTCCGAGGGAACCAACTGTGCCCAAGGATGCCCGCAAGATAGTATTTGCTTCAGATCCAAAGATGGGAGAAATGGGATGAATTAAGGATGCCTACGCCGAGAAGAAGTTGCCGATTCACAAGGAAGATTTCCTCCTGTTGACACATCAATTTTGATATACATATATACAGAGATGAGGAAGGCCCGGGGGATTGGCGATCAAGAACTCATCTCGATTGAGATAGGTTAATCGAAGAAAGGAAATCCTTTACAAGAAAACCTCAGCAACAAAGGCTATGGAATCCTTTGAAGATGCATCACGGAGCTGAAAAAATATTAGAGTGCTCAAGAAGGCAGTTGGTGAGGAATTACAAAGGCTTACAGGAGAGTGGTCGTTGTCGGAGTTAGGACTCATGCAAAAGTATAACGTCTCCAACGACGACCTAAAGAAGTATGTATTTTGGTCCAAGGACTTTGTCAAGCAGCAGAAGTTGAAGAACGTTGCAAAGATTAGTGGGATTCACACTAAAGTTGCATCCGACTTGAAACGAAAAGTCGCGATGGTGAAGCAATCCCCGGAGACGGAATCCACTTTTTTTTATCGAGTGTCCACTGGTTTCAAGTGTGCCTTGCCAGAAGTGGGTGCAGGTCCCCATGATATCACACTCTTCGTCCTTGATAGCCGAGGCACCAGATGGTCACTTGATGACTATAATACGTTCTTCAACATATGCAATGGTTTCACCACGGAGATGAACTACACAATTGTCACTATATGTCCCTCCGACATGTCCTTTGCATATGCTCTAACTGCTGCAAATGACTTAGAATGCGTGAAAGTCATCCAACAGGCGATCCTCATAGATGAAAACAGGGACAGTGACTTCAGCACAGCAAGTAAAATTTCTCATGTGCTTATAATTATGATAGCCATGATGGACGATAAGGAATATGAAAGGCTCAAGGGAAAACCAGATGGAGACAAACTAGCATGGCAGTGCTATCAGTTAGATGAACGCATAATGCGAAACGTCTTCTATCTGGAGCAAGAAGACAAGGGAAAGGGCAAGGTCGTGGAAGAGTTAGAGGAAGAAGAGGAAGAAGAGGATGAAAATGAGGACGACCCAATTCTTGTGGGCCACATTAAGTATGAGCTCCGAACTTCACATAAGGGTAAGCTAAACAAGAACGGGTTCTCTATGGACCTTTCCCAGTATCTCATTGAAGCATTTTGTCCATTGGGAACAACTTGCTGGGAACTTCACGTTGGAGGTTACATTGGTAGAGAAGCTTTGAAGTTAGCAAGGAAATGTCAGAGCGTCGTCACCGATGATCTAGCCAAAAATTTCTTGGACCTCTTCTTTGAGAAAGTACTAGAGGAAGCACCTAGGGGACCAATCGGCAGTGCAAAAAACAAAGCTTCTAGCTCTAAGGCCGAAATACCTGCAGATTTGCTTAAGGAACGGGAGAATATGAGAAAGCTATTAGCTTTGGCCACAAATATCATGGATGAAACCAAGAGCAACCAAGCTCACCAAGTACCTATCGACATCCCTGTGAACATCCTTGGCTTTGAAAATATAGAACAGGATGAAGATAACAAGGTTGATGATAATATCAATATTGATGATGAAGAAGACTCTAAATCTGAAAACACTAGCCAGGTTAGCGTAAAGAGTAATGAACTATCAAGCATAGTTCACACCTGCATGATATCAACCGATGTGGTTGGTGCTTCTATCGGGCCAGAGACAACTTCGGAATAAGGATGCAAACTAAGAAGACAACACGGGGAATGAAGAAGAAAGGTATCGTAACAATGTTCCCTTTTTGATATCCATGCATTTTACAAACTACAAGCATATAGAAATCGCCTAGCGATTTAGAGAGTTCCTAGAGATCATATTTTTAAATTATGTTGACATGCATCATTCATGAAATCGCTTTGGCCGTTTAATTTCCATTTCTTTTATCTCATACGTTATTGTTCTCCTTACGAAATGATTTAGCTTCCCCAAAAGTAATCGGTCCTTGATTTGAATGGTGTGCTATGTAGAACGTTACCTAAAGCAACGTTTGAAAAGTCATGGTATGCGCAACAACCATTTGAGACACGCATTACCAAATATGTTTACCCTCGCCCTTATCTCAAGGAGATGTTAAACCAGGCCTTGACCGCTTTACAGTAATTTGGTCATCTATGGAGCATAGAAATATACAGGATGTTTTGAAAGTAGTGCCTGAGCTAAATAGAGATTGGGCGTCCATCTGGGATCAAAGCAAATGTGCTTCATTCACAAACCCTAAAGAACCGACAGGTAAAAAGATATTTGTGAAATGCTTGCGCAACATGATGGATGCCCTAGGTGTTGAGGATAAGGAAGGCATGATCATTGTGGATGATGACGCTCTAAAGTGTTGCTTCAATCAGTCACAGTCATTGAATCCGCCACCCTATCATCCTCAAGATTTTGACAAAGATGACTTCCTGCTTCGCTTTGTTAGTGTCTTGCAGGAAATAGCTTCAGGAAAAATGGTCGAAGAGATACAAACACTATACCCGCAACTTGATCGGACAGGGGAAATTGACAGGGACCTTGAGAAAATCGTTCTAGAAAGGGAACTTTTTTTATATATATGTATACAGGAAATACACTTTCCAAAAAGTTTTGAATATAAAATATACTTTACACCAAACTCATTCGAATATATATTGTGTTCTTATAGCAAAGATTATTGGTTACAGGTAATGCGTTTTGTTTTTTATATTATGTGTATGGTTTGCTATACTTGCAATAATTTGTATGTATATACCGTCAATAATTTAGGTGTGTATAAATAGGTATGCATGAAATTGGCAAACCATCGGCTTCGGCCTCCGCCTTTTGCTTGTTATTATGTCACATTCTATTACCTGCAAGATGGACCATGCGGACCTCTGCAGTGCCGCAACTAGAAATAGAACTTGGGATGGCTTGATGTCGCTGCTATAAATCCCGTCCCGCTTCTATCCCGATCCCTTTGATGTTGTAATCCATCTTATATGGAATCCGTAGCATGGTTTGTTCATGATCGATGTGATCTCGGGACCACCACTGCACGGGGTTTGTCGACGATGAATCGGATTAGTTTTTAAGTTTATGTTCTATTATAATGCGTTATTTATGCCAAGAAAATGGCGCCTTACGCCACATTTGAACCACGAAAATCTCTGTTTTGTAGCAACTTGCTTGGTTTGTTATTTATTCGTAAAGCACTACAATTTCAATGTTTTTAGATTTACGTTTGTCGTCCATTGAATATACAATTAATAAGCAATTTCCTACTTTTTCTATTGCCAACATTCTGTCATTATATGGGTCATTTTGCATCGAATATTTGAATGCCTTTGCATTTCAACATAAAATGCATCTTCCTAGCCCAAAATGAACCACAGTGCAAAAGTGTGGTTAATTCAATATAATGGTCAATAAAAGGCTTATACGACACGATTTTGGAATAGACATAATCCCAATTTAATTGAATGATGGTTTTTTGACCCTTAGTTCGTCTTGTTTAGATAAGTCTAGACCAAATTGGGGCCAATGTCTCACGGTATGCGCCCACACCAGAAACCAAATTTTGGTTTTGCCTCTGGCCTGCACCATTGAGACCTTCTAGCATTTTCTCCAGCATGCCATATCCAATTGACCTCTAGTTTGTTGCAATAGGTTCATTAGATAGTCCTAGTCATGCTCAAACCCTCAAATTAGCCTTCCAATCCCCATTTGAACCTCAAGATAGGTCAGATTTGCCCAACCCCAAGAGTCTTCCAAGACATCCAAATTAGGGTTTTTCCCTTGTCTATAAATAGGCCCCATTTCTCACTTAGCATCCTACAAGTTTGCTCCCGACCTCCTAGGCGATCTTCCAGCTCTCTTAGGCGCTTTTGCATCTGTTTGTTAGTCCAAACCCTTCTAGATCCATGGCAACTGCTGATTTTAAGCGATGGTATGGCGCGCGGTGCCCATGCAACAGGCCAGATGTCAATGCCATTTTCCGAAGTTTTCGAAGGAGATAGATGTCCAAGCCACTTTCTGCGAGGCAACCCTGCCTATAGGGAAGTCATGATGGAGTTCCAAGCTAGGGTAGGACCGTCCTTAGTCCAAATTCCCCAGACTTTGGATATTTTGTTCCTAGGCCATCCCTCCAAGCGACCTTGGGTGATGTTCCCCAACATTGCCAAGTATCCTGACCAACAAGGCTCGGAGGTTGCCGGACTACATGGTCTTGACCATTGATAGGACCAAGTATTTCTCCTACACCGCCCTAGCAATCTTTCTTTCCCATCGCGTGCCGAACCCCATTGGGGAAACCTCTATTCCTCCCATGGATGTAGACCCCTTAGCCTCCTCGGGGAAGGTCAGGCTCAGGTTTGCGGTATCAATGAGCAAGAAGGAAGAGCCAAAGATGAGGACTCGGATGGCGACTACATCAAGCTCAACCCTAAGAAGAGCTTACAACTAGCGGAGCGCAGAGATACCCATCTTGGCGGTGCAGGACCCGCAGACCTGGGGATCGCTCACCGGGCTGGCTAGGTAACACAAGCCTGGCCCCCATCATCATCAACGGCTAGAGTACCTACTCCTCGACGTCGAGAACCTCCCGAATGCAGAGAGACAGAGTACCGACTTGACGAAGATTCTTTGCATTTTCTCGGCAACAACCAGATCTGGATGACTTCATCGGGTCGTCAGGAGCTCCGACTTCCCAATTCAAGTAAGAGAAGCCGACACCTATACACGGGAGTCGACTTCGACATCAAACCCTACGGCCTCCGTGCTTATGGAAGCTCCTCACCAGCCCGAAAGAGTTCTCGCCATCCAAGAATGGATGGGGATCCGTGGCAAGACCACGAACATTTTGATGCCGAAGTTCATCGACACGGCCCCCACGAGAGAAGAGGCAAGATCGACCTCGGTGGCGAATCACCTCGATAGTCGAGGGATTCTGAGAGAACTCCCAGATTGGCGCCGATGAATCTGGCGGGGAAGACATAGAGCTGGTGGTAGAGGACGGCAGAATCATCGGCCGCTGGCGGGGACGTAATCAGGTATTATCTGCCTCTGCTAGCGGTCATACACCGCAAGTTGAGCCCAAGGGGCGAAGAAGGAGTGTTCATGCTCATCGCACTCTCCGGCTTCGGTAGGCATGACTTGACATCTTCGACTTCGCCATACCATAACGACGGCAGGGAAGACTAGCAGTGACCGCAGCTTACACTTCCGACTGCAGGATAGAAGACTTGGTGCAAGCCTTGCAGGGCGGGACATCAACGAACATCCTCAGGAACTTGGGACGCTCCGTAGGAACGGCCCAAGTTAAGAAGTTTCTTTAGGATAACCCATCCTACCGGCGATTCCAAGAATAGTTAGACTCTTGATCCCGGAGGCATTGTACTAAAATTATTATTACATATATAAACAAGTTACGCACCGATCCATATGGTGCATGTTATGATTTGTGCATGTTCCAGTTTTCTAAGGGCTTATGAAGATTATCCCTTAGATTTCCTTAAATTTTATAAAATTTCAATTAGATTCTAGCCAAAAGTTACTATCTTAATGGATTTTTCAAAAGCTACTATGTTCCTAATTAGCATGTTGCTATATGGTGCAAGTTCTTATAAGATTGTTTTAGAATTCCCCTAGGTTTCCAAAAATTATCCCAAGAAGCCTCTAACTTCTCCAAGATTCTATGTGATTTTATGAGACTTTGCAAGATTCCATGAAGGCTTCCCTAAATTCCCTTAGGCTCTCCAAGATATTATGTATATTCCCATATATTGACTTAAGACTTTATGAAGATTTCCAAGATTCTCTTAAATCTTATGAGACACCTTTAGGTTCCCTTACATTCTTTTAGACTTTATAAGATTCTCTTAGATTTTATGAAGGTTGCATATTGATGCGGTAGTTACAATTGTTGCATGTTGATGTGGTAAGGGCTGCGATTAGTTTTATATGAAATTTATCCATAGGATTCAACCACTGAGAAGAGTTTATGGTTTATTAAGTATATGCTTGTTGTTCTATATTAATGTGTGAAAATAGTGGGGTGGGTGGTTGTTTGTTTATCATTAATGTTTCTTTAAGTTTCATGATGCAATTGTAAGTAGTGGGCCAAAAGTTTTCACATTAGATGTTTTTCATGGTTCATGGTTATAGTGAAGGTTTTCTATTGTTTAAAGAAGTAATAAATAACCTAAAGTAAATATTCATGGTTGTAAAAATTCCAACATTATACACGGAGAACCCAAGGTAATTATTTATGATCCTAAAAATTCGATCATTGAGCAAATAGGTGGGCCATCGCTAGGAGATCTAGTTGTTGTGTATGGTTTATTGTTCGGGATTATATTGTTCTTTGATGCAAGTGCAAGTAGTGATCCAAAGAGATTTATTTTAGATGCCCTGAAAAAAACGCGCTCAAACATCTCTTTTTTTTTTTTTCCTTTGATGAAATGTTCGATTGAGTTTGATTAACATGAAATTGCAATATTTGATAATGATGGAATTGGGAATGTATGCATTACAATAGATTTTTTCGAAATAGACTTTAGCTATTGGGATCATTTTAAATCTTACCCAACAATTGATTCCATAAGAGGTCTGTTGTAGTGTGATACTGAGTTCAATAATGTAGTTGCTTTCGCATAGCGATGCACGTGGGTTACTATTATATGTTCTTTGTATAAGTAAGAGATACGAAGGCAACATAATAGTTGTTAGTATTTGTTGCCAGATCTTAGAGACTGTGATCGGTTCAACTCCATTGGCATGTAAGTATAATGAAACACAATGGCTATCTCATTCTTTTTGATAATGAATATAGAGAAACTAAGTTCTTGTAGTCCACATGATTGTCAAAGAGGGATGTAGCTACTATAGGTTAAGTGTACTTTTTAGCAATAAACTTTATCCATATCACATTATCTGCATGTTTCGTAAGCAAGATTGCATATCAAATACCAAATACTAATCATTGAAAATACGGGAGTTACCACTAGGTGCAAAGGGGACATGCGCAACTTCAGTTATTGAATGTCAAGGTGGTAAGGGGTCCACCATTGAGTTTGTGCAAAGGCAAGGAGGGAGGCCATATGAGAGGAGTTCATGACTTAATATGCTAGTTTTATGTTAATGTGTGAAAATATTTTGGCACCAATCACAAAGACGATGGCCTCGTACATGGAAGGAGGGTGTGGATGAAAACATTCCCAGACTATATATCCCCTTGCAATAAATCAAACTATCACATTAAATAGCGTGCAAACAAGCTGCAGAATATTTAAAGCTTGATAGCCCTTTCTTTGAAGGAACACATCTTTTTAGAACGAAATCGAAGTTTAAGTATTAACCTCTTGCAATAATCCGAGAATAATTTGACATGCCCAAACAAATCAATATAGATAAATAAAGCAACTGTTTCTACTAACAATAACTATTAATTTGGCAAATGATTCAATTTTCCAAAATGGGAGCCTAAACGTTTCTTATGACAAAATCATCACCTTAGCTAGTATGTACACAAGCTCCAAAATGTGCACATTCTACCAGCAACGTCTTCTTGATTCCCTGGACCAAAAAAGCCACAAGGTCAATCCAGGCGTGCATAAGCAACGAGGCCATTTCAAGAATTCTCGCTTCTATAGATCTTATTATGTGTGTGCCTGGCCATGCAAGCAAAATAAGAAAGTGATGCCGAATGGTCGCCATAGAGCTGTCCACCCAAAGAAATAGTAGAAAATTAATGCTGACTGGGTCATTAGGAGTTAAATTATAGAATTCTGGGGTATGGGAACTATGGCCACATGTGAGCATCTTTGGATTTAGAGCTGCTAGGCAGTTGCGGCCCAAAGAAGTTGGTTACCTAGTGGATTTGAGAACAAGAGTAAAAAAAAAGGCTCCTGCAGATTACGCCTTTTTCAAATCTCAATGGGTTCAAAATGTAGGTTACGCTCAAATTTGGCAACTTCAACTTTGGAGAAATTTGCCCTTCTAAATTATTTTGCTATGATGAAGCAACTTTAGGTTTTGAAGCTTACCAATGCGCTGCGACTTTAGCCGCTTTAGACATTTGCAACACCTATATCCGAGATTGCGTACATTAGATCTGAAATGCTTTGCCATGCACTTTCGGTTAGAATAATTAGCTAGAGATGCATGAAGAACATGTTACAAAAAACATCAAACCGAGGGAATGCATGGTGACTAAAGGGTAGAACCATCTACGACTATAGACAACCTTCAAGAATTTCAAACTGGCCGCTCCATAAATGCGCTCTCCGCTTAATAAATCTATCGAAGGCAAGAAGAAAATTAGAATAATGTTTAAAGGTCTGTGGTATCGATTTCAATAGATCTCAAGTAGATCTCAAGTTTATCTGATCATCAACACCTAAAGAAACATTAAATTATGATCCGCCACCTCATTAGGGAGGGCATTCACTTCAAATAACATCATGGAAGCAAGTTTCAAAATATGCACAACTTAGTAGCATATTACCCTGCATGGAAGTCCGATGGCTATTTCCACCAAAATCACATTACATAAATTATCCTATAATCACTTTAAATACAATCATGGCAATAAGCTTCACAATACGAGGAAATATATATCGCGAACCGAGGCATGGGTTTAATTCCACTCGGACATCCAAAGATGCACAAAGGCCTAGCGACAAAGCCAAGATAGATGCATGTCACAAGCAAAGTCTGAGCTCAAGAAACATCCATGACCGTGGGAGACAAAGCACCTAGTTTATTCAACTGATCACCTCTATAAATTCTAAATCATTACCGTAGCTAGCAAGCAAGTTTCATTATATGCATAACACCCGACTCTCCATGCAAACATTCCCATTTGTTCCCTGAATAAATCAAACCATCAAAGTGCAAGCAAGCTACACAACTCAATTTCATACCAAACCTTCTTTAATTTACAAACAATACTATCTTCACCTATCTAGTAATCCATAACAGCATCTCTGTGCGAGGCAAAGCAGCTTGTTTATCCAATTGTGTTACACGCCCCGGAGTATAAACAGGCCTCTAGTGTAGATTATAGCAATCTAATTCTGCTAGTATATACTTTAGAAGCTTTGTACTATCAAAGGGCCCAACAAAAAAACCTCGTGGTCAGGCCTTATCCAATACATTCAAGGATGCACAACTTCGTGGGCGTGGAATTATGTAAGCTTCCCTATCTACATAAGATCTACACAAATAAAGCAATCTACCTCTCGCTAGCATAATAATTTACACAAAGCCTTGGTTGAGTCCATGGTTGGATCTACATGCATGGCCCATTCTCCATGCTTGGTAACATAATAAGGCAAGGCACAAGGAATGCATAAACCTAAATCGAGCATTTGGCACAGGTAAAGGACCAACAAATGTGCGAAATCAAAGCTAAGCATTCAAGAAAGAGAGAAAAATCTAGCTTAATGTTTTCCATGCTATAATAATAACAAAATGACTTACGATGTGCCAAAAGTATCCGACTATAACTCTTTCTCAAACCATCTATATACATGCCTCAATAAAATTTCCCCTTTATGCAGTTTTTAACTCTTCATCTTGGGAACAACGACCGGATGAGGATCAGAATCTATAGGGTTTCACATAAGCTCCAAGCCACACACCGAACATGACACTATTCCGGAAGGCGGGCATCCAAATTTGGCAGGTTAGTCCGGGCATATGTAAGGCTGGTTCAATTGCCAAATCGACATTCAAGAAGGGAAAAAAAATCTATACCTCTTGAGATGACTTGGAGATGTTGAAGCCCCAAATTGCACCCCCAAGAATTGGCATGTAAAAAAATGCCAAAGCAACCCGCAAAAATCAAACCCCTCTACATTCTATCCCCTGGTTTTTCAAACCCAAATGCTTAGCCACTTCTCTCGGAATAAAGGGGTAGACATAGGGTACAAAGTAAAATGGAAATCAAAAGTGTTACTCAAATAGCTTCGCAAATAATGAAGCATACAAATCTAGTGACAGCAAAAGAATAGCAAGTCGGTTTTGCAAATAAAAAATCCCTAGAGTTTCCTTGCAATTGATCCATGTGATATTTCTTGCAGCAAAAAGATTCTAGAACTTGTCTCCAAATTCATAAGCATCTTCCTTAGCTGGCCTCATAAATACACATTGAATCAAGTAAGCACTGGAGGGAAGCCCTCATTTGTTTCCATTTTTTGCCAACATAAATCAATCTACTGTAGATGGCAGAAAAGAAACCGTATGAATTTAAATATATACTACGATGAATTGTTTGGAGCCGAGTTTTAAATCAAATTATCCAAATGAGAACATTTGCAAGGGCCGACGGACACCACAAATGTAGGTGATCGAGCACATGCCTTACGAGAGGTTAAATTGGGACAACTTTCTTGATCAGCATCTTCTTAATCACATCCCATCCTCTACTGCCAGATACACTTGGTCTAATAAGCAAAGTGGAAATGCTCGAGTCTTCTGCACTCTAGATAGATTCTACATCAGTAACATGGCTAATTCTTTCTGGGACAATTGCATGGTCTTTAGTGATGAATCTACTTCAATATCAGATCATCAACCTCAATTCCTATCTACTAAACATGTCATCAATATGAAGAGATCTGGTAATATTCCTTTTAAATTAAATTGTTCCCTGCTTGACTCAGATAGATTCAATGCTGAATTTATAGCCTATTATAATTCTCTTCCAAGGGTTACAGCTACCAATTCCATGAAATCCTTCTATTCCAACATCAAGCTTTCCAAATCTTGGATCAAAAATTGGTCCAAGAATTTTCGTGCTTCTAAAATTGCAGAGAAAAACAACCTGCTCCAGAAGATGAAAGAGGTTAGATTGAATCTCCAAACTGACCCTTTAAACTCTGAGCTTCACACTATGGAGGAAAACTTAGAAATGTCTATTAAATCTATGGAGGAACAAGAGGCTAAAGGGGCAGCCATCAAATGCAAATTAAAATATCATGCTCAAATGGATAGCTCAAACTCAAAATTCTTTTACAGGGTTGCTAAAAATAGGATTTTGAGAAATCAACTCTCTGCAATTGTTACTGAAGATGGATCTACTATTTCAGATCATAGCCAGATCTCCAATTACTTCCATGACAAGTACAAGGATATTTTTACCAAACCTTTGGATAATTCTGCTCAATCTTTGCAAGGCAATAATTTCAGGGATTTTTTAAACAATCTGCCAAACTTAAATTCCATTTCTACCTCTCCTGAGATTGAAAACCTTCCCTCTGAAATTGAAGTCTTTTCCATAATTCAAGATCTTAGGAAAAATAAAAGTCCAGGCCCAGATGGACTTCCTGTTGAATTTTACATTAAATACTGGGAAGTTATCAAATTGGATTTAATGCACATGATTCATGGATTCTGGAATCTCAATCATTTACATCCATCTATTTGCTCTGGTTTTGTCACCATGATACCAAAAGTGGATAATCCAGCAAAGTTCAATGATTGGAGGCCAATTTCATTAATTAATTCTTCCTATAAAATATGTGCTAAAATCATTGCCAATAGAATCAAAGGTCATCTTCAAAAGGTTATTAGTTATTGCCAATCTGCATTCTTACCAAACAGGTTTATTCTTGATAACTACATTACTGCCATGGAGGGCCTCCATTGGAATTCATTATCCAAACAAAATTGCATTCTCTTGAAGCTCGATTTTTCTAAAGCCTTTGACACAGTGAGATGGGATTTTTTGGAGTTTGCCTTGACTAAGCTTGGTTTCTCTGGCAAATTGATAAAGTTAATTCTTGGTCTCAATCAAAGATCCCAATCTGCTATTTTAATCAATGGATCTCCTACCAAATTTTTCCCTTTAGCCAGAGGTGTCAGGCAAGGTTGCCCCCTTGCCCCTTATTTATTTCTGGCAATGGCTCAAATGCTTACATCTGCTATACATTTCCATCAAAATGCTAATGATCTGTATGGCCTTACTCTACGAGATAATTCTTCTCTTACCATCGCTCAATATGCAGATGATACTTTCACATTTCTCAAAAATGATCCTGATAATATTGATTTCTTTTTCAAGATCATAGATTCTTTTAGTGCTGCCTCTGGTGTTCATCTGAACAAGGAAAAATATGTCATCATTGGTGATATCTCTTCTGATCATATCTCGGGTATTAAACGTGTGCACTCTAATGACTCTACCAAACTTTTAGGCATGCCTTTGTCCAGTAATCCTTTCATTAAAGGCCTCTGGTCCCCAATTGTCTCTCGGATAAAAAAGAAATTATCAAATTATGGCAGTTGTTTATCTTTAGCTGGCAGAACTATTATTGCTAACTCTGTTATTGCCAGCTCCCATATTTACTTCTCTTCAGCCCTCCTTGCTCCAAAATCTATTTATCAATAGCTTGAAAGAATCATTAGAAATTTCATTTGGGGCAAGCATCATATGGTCAATTGGAAATCCATTGCTAGAAGTAAAATTCAAGGGGGTCTTGGATGTAAGAATCTTCTTTATCAAGGTTATGCTTTAGCTGGTAAGTATGTTTGGAGATCTCTGTTTCATGGTAATAATCCAGCCTCTATCTTTATCAATTACTGGCTATCTTGCAGCCATATTAAAGGTCATCCCTCCTTATTGCATCAATTACCCTCCTGCTTTTTTCAACCTACAATCTGGTGCAAATACATCTCCTCTAATGAGAAACATAATCCTTGCATGGAATTTGTCTCACAAAGCTTTCAAACATGTGGATCTTCATAACTGTCACCTAAGCTCTTCTATTTTCTGGAACCCTCTGCTCTCCAGTGATAATTCATCTCCTTTAACTGTAATTCACCCCAGGATTTATAAAAAATGGAGTAATCATAATATCCTGACATTAGGTGATCTGAGACATAATAACAGATGGATTACTTGGACTGCCTTCAGGCAAAAAATAAGGGGAACTTCTTCTGACAGGAATCTTTTTAAGCATATTACTCAATCCTTCAATAACCATAATTTGGAGGCAAACTCAAATTCTAATATTGATTGGACTCTAAATAACAAGGGTGTCTACAAAGTCTCCAGCATTTACGAATTCTTGAATAAGCCTGCTACAGCCTCAAAAGCCAAAAATTTCGGGGATATCTCTGAGGAAACCGAGCTGAAACTTTTTAAAAGTGTGTGGAATTCCAATCTAACTCCAAAGATAGGATATTTTATTTGGCTTTTAGCTAATGGCAGTGTTCCTAATCTCTCCTTTGCCAAACATCAAGCCAGGAATGCTGCTCCAATTAATACCCATTGTCCTCTACATTGCAATGAATTGGAAGATATGATTCACATTTTTAACTGTCCTAAGCTGAACTCTTTATGGAATTGGTTTGAATACCATTTTGCCATTTCTAAGCCTACTTCCATGCTGAATTTCCTTTCAAATGATGATGCTTTCTTAAATTCTTTATCCTTCACTGCATTATGGAATATTTGGAAGCACAGAAATAGATGTCTTCATGGCAAACATTCTGTCTCTTGCACTTGGATTAAATTACACATTATCTATGATCTTGAATTGGCAGCCACTTGTAATAAAAACAGCAAAGACAATCATTTTGAAGACAGATGGAACAACTTGGGAGTATTTTATGGTTCTTTTAATCTATTTAGATTGAATTGTCATGATGAATTCACTAACACTGATTTATTATCCATCAGATTATATGAACAACCTCAGGGCAGACCTTAGAAGAGAATTCCAGCTTCATGTGGAACAGCTTGTTGATCAAGATATCGAATACTCTGAAGGTCTTTGGACAGGGATTGTAAGAGGCAGGACTGATGTGGACATTCTAGATATTCCAGAGAGGGAGATTGATTGGGCAATTGAGTTTTGTAGAGGCACTTACCTTATGCATGAGTTGTGGTGGTTCTTAGAAAGATTTGGAAGCAACATGACTGAGCTTCAATTCGATTACTACAGGGGCTGCTATTATTACCACAGGGGTATGGCTCATGCATATGGCTCTCTTATACTTCTGAGGGCAACAACATATTCCAATACTTTGATTCAGGAATTGGATTGGGGAAATAATCACATTATGATTATTCAACCAGACTATCCTTTCCATTTCCAATACATTGACTCATATCATTTTTAATTTCCCTATCTTCTCATTCCCATCACTTCACCTTTTTCCTATCTACACATTTTGACTTCAGAATTTCCTTTCAAGTGGCTATCTTCCTGGCCAAAACTCTCATGTTTTTGGCTGTCAGCTGGTCGTTCCATGACATTATGGCAAGGTTACTCAGCTTTGTTTCAGCATCCAAACTTTGGGACCTTATATCTAAGTTGGTTTTTAGTTTACTATTGTATTCACTGCTACTTATATTTTCATTGTCATAATGGAAAAAACTTCATTCTCTCTCAAAAAAAAAAAAAAAAAAAAAAAAAAAAGACGAAAATAGAAAAAGGAAAGGGGAAAGGGAGAAACGAAAAAAAAAAGTGGGGAAGAAAAAAAGGAAAGGGAAGGAGAAAATGAAAAAGGGAAGACAAAAGGGCCGAAGGAAAAGGGAAGACAAAAGGGCCGAAGGAAAAGGGAAGGAAAAAAGGAGAAGAGAAAAAAAAATGGAGAAAAGGGAAGACAAAAGAGAAGGCAAAATGGCCGAAGGAAAAGGGAAGACAAAAGGGCCGAAGGAAAAGGGAAGGAAAAAAAGAGAGAAGAAAAAAAGTGGAGAAAGGGGTTGGGAAAAAGAGCTTAGAAAAAGGGAAAGGGAAAGAGAAAAATAAAGGGCCAAGGGAGGGGGGAAATGGAAGGGAAAAAAAGGGAAGAGAGAAAGGGTTGGGAGAGGAAAAAAAGGAAAGGAAAAAGGGCCATCGGGAAAAGGAAAAAAGAAGCGAAGGAAAGGGAAGGAGGAAAAGGAAAAAGATAAAAGGAAAAAGGGAAGGTGAAAAGAAGGGGGGAAAATAAAAAAAGAAAAAAGGGAAAACGGGGGAGTGGGAAAATGGAAAAGAGAGAAGAAAAAAGAAAAGGAGAATGGAAAAAAGGAAAGCGTGGGGATGGGCAAACGGGAAAAGGGAAAAGAGCAAATAAAAAGGAAGTAAAACAGGAAAATAAAAAGGGGAGGGAAGGAAAAAAGAGAAAAGGGGAAAAGGAAAATGCGACGAATGGAATAACATAAAAGGGAAAAAGGAAAAGGGAAAAAGAAAATGGGAGAAAAGGGAAGGGAAAAAATAGAAAAGGAAAAATGGGGAAGGGGCAAAAACGGGAAAAGGGCAATGGAAAAAATGGGATAGTGGAAAAGGGTAAACGCGAAAATAGAAAAAGAAAAGAAGGAAAGAGGGGGGAAAAACATTAAAGCGGAAAAGCAAAAAGCTTTTCCTAAGGGAAAAAGCTAGGGGAATCTTGGGGGAACTGGGAAATACAGTTGAATGCTCTTAATTGTGCAATCTTAAAAATGTGAGTTCATTTAACAATTGCTCCAATGTATCAATTATAGTTTCTGGCTATGCCCAGCAACGCTAGGCTCCATTTCTAGTCCTCTTGTAGTGCTTCACCCTTTTCATCGTTCCTTTTTTTCTCTTGCTCTTTCCCCCTTCCCTTTTCTCATTTCCCTCTTCCCTTTGTCTAATTCCCTTTTTTTGGGTTCCATTCCTCCTTTTGCCCCTCCCTTTTTCTTTCTGCTTTCACCTTTTTCCATGCCCTTTTTCCCTTCCTTTCTCCTGTTCCCTCTTTTCTCTTCCCTTTTCCTCATTTTTCCAACCTTTCACTCATTTCCTTTTCTCGGTGCCCTTTTTCCCTTCCCTTTCCCCTCTCTTTTCCTTTCCCATGCCATTTTTCCCTTCCCTTTTCTTCTTTCCTCACCCTTTCCCCCTTTTTTTTTTTTTTTTTTGAAGGCATGATGCTCTTTTTCGTTTTCCTTCCAACTCCCCACACTTCAAGAGCAATCTCTTTTTATCTGACTCCTATGCCATTTCTGAAAGATGCTTTGGGAGAGGCCACTTCCCCTTTTTGAACCAGTCCTTTACCACCTTTCCCTTCCCCAAATGGTTTGATGATTTTGTTTTCATTTTCTCAAACGCACACTCCCTTCTCATCCCACCCTTTTCCATCTCCCTTTTTTTCTTTTCCATCGGCCTTTTTTTTTTTTTTCAAGAACAAGAAGGCCAAATCTCTTTCCTCCATCAGCAATTCTTTTTTTGGTTTCTGGACCCTTTTCCCATAAGATATTACAAGAAGGGTCTTGAGCAATCACACGGACCCAGGAACATCACCTGAGCAATGGGTACCTTTGAATGCACCTAAATGATCCCTCCACCATTCAAATGGCTAGGGTTTGATCCAATCCAAGAATGTTATCATGAGCCTAACATTATAATATATAATGGGAAGCGCAATTTAGATGGCATCGGGGCGAGACAGCCCATGGGACTTGGCCTCCTCACGGTGATAAACTCCTCACGGCATTGTTCAATAAAGCATTATGAGAAGGCTTCCCTACGCCAATGGACCACTAGCGGTAGTGCCCATATGCATGGGGGACCTCAATGCCCGGCCAACTTTTGACCGTAATTTGCATTATGGTCAGCTCTCTCTTTCAAACCGTTGGTCGGCATCCTTGAGCAAAGCATTATACAATATGGGGAGGGTCTAGGTGGTGGACTATTACGAGCAATGTTTTCGCCCGATATTCCACCATTGATCATATCTTCACTCTGCGCACATTGATTGAGGATAGCGAGGAATCGCCCGGCGAGAACCTCGCTTTTTGTTTGGACAATTTTGCAAAAGCGTTCGACATTGCCCCGCAACAAGCTGCAGGGGGCCATTAAGGCGTGGGGGACCGGACTTGCAAAATCGGCATATAGGATTTGTTGCGAGGCATGCTCGGGCCGTATCACATTATTTCCTTGGAATCCCAGGCATTGAAGTCGTCGGGTTGCCCCCTCTCCCCACACTCTTTGGCCTATACATTGATCAATTGGAAGATTGGCTCTCGAGCATGGAGCCCCTCCCATCTCATGCATCACACAATCGCGGCAACTCATATATCGACGATGTCCACCTCGTGGCCTATACTCCGGAGGACATCACGGCGTCACCGGATGCTCTTGACACTTTTGCCAATTCACCGCATACGAAAGTTAACTTGGCCAAAACTAGGGGTCTTTGCTAGTTGCATCGTCCGTCGGTGGCTTCCCACCTTCACTTACCGGGGCAAGAGGTAGAGGTGGCTCCGACCTACAAGTACTTGGGGATTGAGTTCTCAACTACCACCCATTGGGATGCGGCTATCGATTATGGGTCACGGCGGGTTGGAAAGCATCTCTATGCCATGCGAACAACAGCCACAAGGCGAGTTATGCGATGGCCACCAAATCACATTTGTTTCGGAGCCTTGGTTGAGCCGGGTCTTTTGTATGGGGGGAGAAGTGTGGGGTCCGGTGATATCCCTCGGACCGAATGACCTCGGCAGTGCGAGAAGGCCTTCTTGGCACGGGCCCCACGGGGTGAAGTCCATCCTCCGCACGCATCCTACTCCGAGAGAGCATTTCTACCCCTTTCCCGGGCTGCATTGGAACGCCATATCGTTTACTTCCAAAGGTGGTCGCTATGGCTGATACACGCTTGCCCCATCTTGCTTTGGCCACGATGATGGGTCCCCAACGCTTTGAAATCTGGCTGGAAAGACAAGCAAGCTCGATGGTTCTCCAGGCGTCTGAGGCAAAACAGATCGTCAAGTCGGAACAAAGAAAGATCGCGAGAGCACTTAAACTGTACCTAGATGCTACTTTCCTTCATGGCTCACGGGATGCGAGGCTCTGCCATATCGTTAAGCGCTGGCCCACACGGTATTGTACACCCGGCGGCCCATGAAGAAGCCATCGGACTTATAGCTTCCATTGCTTTGCGGGTGCACATCGCCTCTGCATTGAAATCGGGGCATTGGGCTCCGGAAGCCGAGAGCAAAGGCTTTGCCCGTGTTGCCACCGAGTAGCGCTTGAGGATGAATGTCATACCCTCCAGATACGCGCGGCATTTGCCCATATCCAGAGAGGTATGTTGACTACTAGTGCACGGCCGGCCGTTACATCAGTTATTGACTACTGGTCCGTGGGTTTGTTGGGGTCCCTCACCTCCAAGAGGTTATGGATGCATTGACTTCGTTTGTGTCCTACGGGGCCGGTCTTGGGCCGTCTTATGCAATTTTGCGGTGTGCCGGCATGCTTATTTATGTGTGCTAAGGTTTTTCCTCGATAACCCTTGCCGGGGGTTTAATCACACATGAATAAACTTTGCTGCTCTCTCTTTGTTTGGGTCCCATAGGCCAATTGGTCTCCGTGGACGCTAAAAACCTATTCTATTCTATTCTTCCTTTTCCCATTCTTGACACTTTTCCCCTCTCTTTACCTTTCTCCTATGCCATTTCCCCTTCCCTTTTCTCCTTTACCTCTTCCCCTTTTGCTCGTGTCCTTTTCTCAGGTTCCCTTCCCCCCTCCTTTTTGATTTTTTTTTTCCCTTTTCCCATGCTTTTTTCTCTTCTCTTATCCTACCCTTTTCCTTTTCTCTTTTTTCCTTTTCCCCGTGCCTTTTTTTTTTTTTTTTGAAGAACTGTGTCATTTCTTTCCTCCTTCCTTTTTCTTTTTCCCCCTTTTTCTTTACCCTTTCCCCATAAGAGATCAAAATATGATCAATCACGGTGGTAGGATGTTATGCGAGAAATCTCGGCCTTTGGATGCATCTAAATGATCTCGGCCATTCAAATTAGGGTTTGATTCAATCCAAGACTTACGGTATAACATTATAATATAAGATTTCAATGCACGGACAGGAGTAGAGCAGCCCATGAGACTTGACCCCTACGGACGATGTCCCACTTGGAGGGTAAGAGGCAACGATGGTTCGCCCGGATGGAATGACCGCCAGTCACTCGGCTTGGCGGGACACGGAGGCCATGGTGTTTTTTTACTTGATAATTTGCAATGGCCATCCACGGCCACCGCTTCTCATATATTTCATAAAATAGTGCGTGACAATCCGGGGGGAGGGTCTAGTGTGGTGGACTATGTGTGGTGGTTGCATCTCACCATTTCATTAAATTCGGGTGGGCAAAGTGGCCCAGATTATTTTTGTCAAATCACCTCCCACTTTATTTGAACATGGCCATTCCAAAATTTTATGTGCACTAGCAACTTGTTGTCATGGACGGCCATTTAAACCATAATTTTATATTTCAAGGGATATGGCCAAGCTCTACATTGACCCCAATTTTGCCACTTGTAGGGGGCAAGTCTTTTTAGTTTAGCTATTAAAGTTCTAAAAGCATTTTTTGATAATATAGTTTTTTTTTTCTCCCCTCTCCTTTTTTTTTACTTGATTTGGGGAAAACACATCCCAAATTTGTTTTCATCGCCCAAGATGAAAGATATGCACTTCATTGTCCCAACTCAAATCAAGGTTAGTTTCCATTTACCAAGTACTTGCAATATGGCTTTGGGTGAGATCAGTCCTACCAACACCATTTGTGCTTTTGCCTAAATTCAACATGTTTAAAAACATTCAAATGATCTTATAGTAATCTTAGGTAGAGAAGTGTAGCGACATTTGTTTGTGACAACCGCATGGGAGCATCATAGAAACTAGATATTATATTAGTGACGGGGCTATCATATTTACATTTTAGATGTATGGATATGGCCAATTCAAATTCTTGGGAAAAAATAGTTTTATGATTTCACCATTGAAGTTACAACCTCTTGCTCTAATGGGAAAAAGGGCCAGCCGAACTCGGCAAATTATCTAAGGTAAGTAGTGGCCAATATTTTTACTCCCTATGTAAGGAGGTTAAAAAAATACCCGGCTGAGGCCGCATTGCGGAAGGTTTCCCAGGGAATGGACCTGACGGGGTTGTCCCCATTCCTTGGCAAGCCACCTCGACCGGCCACTTCTAGAGCATCATGGTGGTCTATTACAAAGGAGCAAAATCAAACCGGCATTCTCGAAAGGGCCCATTGACTTGTTTGGGCAGCGGCGCTGGATGTCGCGCCCTCACAAGCTGAGACTTTAGCCTCCATTCAACGATTGACCATATCTTTACATTGGGGAACGGATTGAAGACACCGAAACCATCCAGGGACTTGTATTCTTTGCTGTTGACAAACGGGTGCCATTGAGGATGAGTCTCACACTTTCCGACTGCCCAGATTCGGGCCGATCCGCCGACAATGCTTAGTATATCCATGGACTTGTCCCTACATTTTTTGCCGATGAACACCGGCCAAGGGCCAAGCATTCAAGGTCGATATCGGGGTCCCAGGCTGCCCCCCTCTCACCAACACCTTTTGGCCTCTACATTGACCCGCTAGAGTCCCGGCTTCTTGCACATGGGGAATGGCATACATTTTTGCACCGGTGTATATATTTGTGTGTTTTTTATTTGGACGATGTTGACCTTCAGCCTACACCCGAAACTATTGCGGCCTCATCAGGATGCCCTAGAACCCATTCTAATCGGGGTTTTAATTGCGGCGTAATCCGCCAAGACCGCTGTGGTTCTCATATCCTCTTCCATAGACCCCATTGGTCTCTCACATATCGAGGACGATAAAAATACCTCCTTCCTTCCTCCATGAAAGTACCTAGGGTTCCTTACCCCTTCCTCGGTTCCTTGCGTCCATCTCTATTCGTATGATCAAAGAAGGCCTCCTCATCTATAGCCCCATCCCTCACACTCTCACTACTAGATTGGGGCCATCGGGCATTCACATCCGCTCTTCTACCACCAGCCCTCTAGATCTCGGGTCGAGGTTTGGGAATGGAAAATTGGCTCCCTCCCTTATCCTTGGAAGAGCCACAAGTCCTTTTTGGCACTCCACTAATTTGTATATTCTAACCCCTTTCACCGGCCTCTCTTCTTGCCGATGCATTAGGTTCTAACACTAATAGCAACCTCATACACGAGAATTAACAAAAGATTTCACTGCTCACCTACTCGTTCCATGCTGAAATCACAAAAACGCAGGTCCGCTTCCAACCGGTAATATTTGGCATGCCCACGGCCGGATGGATGCGCCCCTGGCAGAACCTGCCCAAATTGCTTCACATGCTTTCCAAATTCAAACCTTTGACACAGAGGAATAAATCCTCAAACTTGCCAACCAAAATTAGAAAATCCTCCCTTAGGTCAAAACGGCCCATTACAATTTGCCTAAATATACCCTTTTCTATACAATACCATACCGAAATCTTAATCCCCACTATTGCCAAAATACCCTCCCCTAACGCGGTGGCAGGCGGTGGATTGGGAACTATATGGAGAAAATCAATCTTTTATAATGTTCAAATAAAAGGACTGCCATTAATTGACTTAGTAGTATACACTTTCCGAGTTGCCCATTATAATTAACATATGCTTGATATTATTTTCTTATTATTAATGATGGTTTGTTGTTTCTATTCTTTTTCTATGAACACATTTCTCTATATGATATTCTTTAATTTTGATTGCATTTGAAAATATCTTGAGTATAAAGTTATTTTCGTGGCAAAGTGCTTGTTGTTGTATATTTTTTTGCATTTGTGGCAATTTATTGTACATGAAGATGTATATATTTTGGTTTTTTTATTTAGGTTGTATTTGATCTAAGGAAGCAATTGCTCCTTGGTTTTTCTTGACGTGCCTTACTTCATTTTAATATATATGATTGTCAAAAATTAGAAAACCAAGCCTAGACCCATAGACAGATGACATTGTTTATACGGAGAAATGTCTTCCTTCCTTCCTTCCTCCATGAAAGGGAGCCCTCCTTCCTTTACCCCTTCCATGGAATCCTTGCTCCATCTCATTTTCATATTGCCATTTTGTAGCCCATGTGGGCCTCCTCATCTATAGCCCCATCCCTTGTAGCTACACTACTATAGACAAATTCGGCATTAGTTAGATTGCGTAACATGCCTTTTATGAATGGAAAATTGGCTCCCTCCTTCATGAACAAAGCCACAAGTCCTATGTCCGAACATGATTCTCAATGTCCACTAATTTGTATATTTTTTTTTTTTTTTTTTTCTCTTCCTCGGATAAGAATATATTCTAACCACTAGAACCTCATACAAGAATTAAAAAAGATTTGTGGTGCTACCTAATGAAGCTCCCATCATGATCCACAAAATAGGAATCCGCTTCCAACCGAATATTTGGCATGCCCATGCCCACAAGCTTGAGACTTGGTAAGCCCGCCACAACTTATCCATCTTCACATGCTTTCCAAATTCGAACCTTTGACACAGAGGAATAAATCCTCAAATGAAGCCAACCAAAATTAGAAAATCCTCCCTTAAGCCAATTAAGCTCCTCAAATTTGCCTAAATATACCTTTTTCTATACAATACCATACCGAAATCTTAATCCCCTACCCTATGGAGAAAATCAATCTTTTATAATGTTCAAATAAAAGGACTGTGATTAATTGACTTAGTAAGACGTCATACCTAACCGTCGTTATTATAATTAACATATGCTTGATATTATTTTCAGATTATTAATGATGGTCTGTTGTTTCTATTCTTTTTCTATGCAGTCTTTCTCTATATGATATTCTTTAATTTTGGATTGCATTTGAAAATATCTTGAGTATAAAGTTATTTTCGTGGCAAAGTGCTTGTTGTATATATTTTCGCATTTGTGGCAATTTATTGTACTTGAAGATCGACTTCATGTTTGGTGTTTTTTCCTTTGTATTTGATCTAAGGAAGCAATATTCCTTGGTTTTTCTTGACGTGCCTTACTTCATTTTCATATATATGATTGTCAAAAATTAGAAAACCAAGCCTAGACATAGACAGATGACATTGTTTATACGGAGATGTCTATTGCGATTGAATGGGACTTTGTCTTTTCCCCTTCCATGGAATGTGTACCAAATGTCATTTTCATATTGCCATTTTGTAGCCCATGTGGAATACCAATTGAGCAGAACTTGTAGCTACACTTCTATACAAATCGGCATTAGTTAGATTGTGTAACATGCCTTTGTTAAAGGCAAAAGCAGTTGGTCCTTCATGAACAAAGGTATTTTAGGCTATGTCCGAATGTCAATGTCGAAACACTTGATGTTTTAGAGAGCAATGTTTTTTTTTTTGAAGAATATAAGAATATATTAAACCACTAGAATGCGATCAAGTACAATGATAAGTGTGGTGCTAAGAAATGAAGTGCCCATCATGATCCACAATCTATAGGAATGTCGACCAAATTGCCCGCTTAACTGTGCCAGACAAGCTTGAGACTTGGTAAGCCTGCCACAACTTATGCCTCAAGATTAGAACCAACCGAAAAGGGCTAAGCACTGCACTTCCACCAAAAGACCTTTATCAGAGCCCTCCTTTTCCAAATCCCCAAAAAAAATTCTGCATAATGAAACGTCATCCAACTCCTTAATCATACTTTTTGGGGAAGGACTCCCAAGAGAAGCTTCATTAAACATGAGTGCCCAAAGAGAGCTCTCACCGACGGACTAAGCTGCCCCTACCTCGGCCATGGACAAAGCAATGCTCAATGGTCTCATGTCGCAATGTCTCCACATAAATTGCATGTTTCATTAATGTCTTGAACCAAATGGTATGCCTAACATTCACCCCGAGGCTACGGTGCAAGATCCTGCCACAAAAGGGTATGGATTTTTAGGAGGAGGCAATGTTTCCTCCCACTTCCACATGGCGGGCCACTTACTCCCCGGAAGCAAGCATCCACTTATCCAAAGAAAAGGCATCCAAAATATTCTTAGGACCCCATAAGCCGATGCTTGGACTCGAGATGCATCAAGTCCACCATGCAACTTTCAAACGCGCGTTTCTTGTGCAAACAACTGCAATGGAATAGCATTGGCAATTCTGCCCCAAGTCCATATATCCCACCCAAAAGTCATAAAAGAGCTTCCGCCACTATAGTGAATAGAAGGGGCCAACGGACATCCCCGCCCAATGCCTCGCCCACATAGAAGATTGAAGAGGTCTCACCGACACCACAAGTCGCCCCCTAGCGAACCGCGCAGCCTTCATAACCGTTTCCCTGAAACTAGGCCCACACCCAAAGGCCTGCATCATATCCGCCAAGAACTGCCAGCTGACACTGTCATAAGCCTTGGCAAAGTCCAGCTTTAAAAAAAACAAGGGGCTGCCTCATCCTACGAGCCCAATGCACTCCCTCAAAAGCAGCAGCCACATTATGAAGAATATTCCGCTGAGGTATAAAACCGTGATCGCTATCTGCGCTAATGGCGTGAACTAGTACTGGCTTAAGCCTCTCAGCCAAAGCCTTAGCAATGATTTTATACACTACATACAACAGAGTAATAGGCCTCCAGTCATTGATGGTTTTAGGATGCTTACACTTGGGTATAAGTGAAATACACACATTATGAAGAATATTCCACTGAGGTATAAAACCAGACTGCTTTGCGCTAATGGCGTGAACTAGTACTGGCTTAAGCCTCTCAGCCAAAGCCTTAGCAATGATTTTATACACTACAGACAACAGAGTAATAGGCCTCCAGTCATTGATGGTTTTAGGATGCTTACACTTGGGTATAAGTGAAATACAACATGTATTCAGTAGAGGATGCATCGAGTTATTCCCAAAAGAACATACACCTGCACCACCGAGTCCCCCACCCACTCCCAGTACTGCTAAAAAAACTCCACTGGTATTCCATCCAACCCAGGACACTTATTCCGAGCTAATAGGCGGCATGCATCCCCAACTCCTACCCCTCCAATCAACGGCTCCTCTAAGCTCGCCTTTGAAGGGTCGAGATTCTTAGGCGATTCCTTGGCCAGCACCAGCCTCCCGAAAAACACTCTGAGGGAAGCGGGCTCTCCTTGAAAAATGTTTCATAGTCTTGTTGCTACAAAGGCCTTGATAGCATCCAATGCCGCAACAACACCCCAGGATGTACCTATGTCGCCCATGGTCGCCGCATACTTCTCTTGGTGGGCTGCTCGGAAAAAGACTTTAGAGCAAGTGTCGACCGCTTCAGCCACGCCAAACCCGCTTTGACCCTCGCCTGCGACACCTTGGCCTCCTCCTCAACCTCGATCTGACGAAGCACCTGCTGCTCACGCAAGCCATCAGAAACCCGCCCCTAAGAGACTCGGCCAGATATAAGGCATCCAACCTGCGACGCTGAGCCAAAGCCTTTTGCCGCCCCCATTCTTTCGCAAATTGTTTTACCCTAGCCAATGCTGTAACCATTGCACTCATTTTGCTGTCCTGACTGAATATCTGCTGCCAAATGAGCTTACAACTGGCTGTGAACTCTGGAGCCTGAAGAAAGCTTGTGTTAAGCTTAAAAACCGTCCTGAGAGGCCCCGGTGGGTGGTCATGAAGCCGTTGGATGATCTGGGGAGTGCGATGTTGATTTTAGAACATAGGCTCTTACAACCCAAAACATTGGCATTTTGTGGCCCAACATATCCGAGGACACAATCATATCATTTCCAACATAATTAAGGTTTATTTGCTTAATTGAATGTAGCTCTGGTAGCAGTAAATTTCATGCAGACTGTATGATCAATATTAGCAAATGGATTCACTCGAAAAATCAATCCCCTTGGGGCAAAAACAATGGCTAAGTTGTAGGAAAGAGGAAAACGGTGTATAGACCCGCAAAAAATTGACAACAAACAAAGGACACGACAAGCTTTATTTGCTTAATTCCATAATCCATCCATCCTATGCAAAACCACTATGGCTTAAATGGATTAAAGGGACAAACAATAAGACTTAGACAAATAGAAGAGAAAGAGGAAATTCAGGCAACGCTAAGGATCTTCCTAGAACTTGATCATTTTCTATCTGGAAATAAAAAGCCTAAACTATCAGTAAGGCAGGCTTGGCCTAACTAGCAGTACGACATGCTTGAGGTTGGATTGTAGCGATTTGAGGGTAATAGTTTGAGTTGTAATAGTCAAAGTTTGAGAAACCATTGTTTGATATCATAATGGTTCATGAAAATAAAAGATGAAGTACATTTTGTAATTCTTAGCTATTTCTCTACACTAACCAACCTGGAGAGTAGCATAAATCCAAGGTGCAACATGCACTTTGTTAAGAATTAAATATCTTTACCGTTGTTTTTTTGTTTCATCGAATGTTAGGTAGAACGTTAAAGATATTCCCATTAATATCTACATCTTGCGTCCAGTGCCATAGCTCACAATCCGAATATATACGAGATGATTTAAGTGTGTGCCACTAAAGAAACTGAAAGAAGATGTTAAAATCAACATGTTGGTCACTAGATCTACGAGACAAAATAGATGCATCATTAAGCAATTGCATAAAAAGTGCAACCTTTCTATCCAATAGAATGAAATGGCCTTGTTTCACCTTTCATCAAAAAATTGGAGCATTCATAAGGATGTCCATGCAAATTTGTGACATTGGCATCGTACTAACATTTCAGTGGATTATGAAGCTGGTGCATGGGACATCGGGAGGTTTTGAGATTATTGCATATGGTACTGTGCCTCTAAGAAAACTTAATATAGCATAGTCCTTTCTAGGTAGTCGGAGAAATAACATGTCCACAAGGCTCCTTTTTCAGTGCCATTAAGTCCTTGTTCAAACTTCAGACATGTGATTTTTTCAATTGAGCTACACAGTGAGAGGATATCTGAACAAAAAATAGCACTAAGAACAAAAAAACAAAGACAAGTTTTTTAGACGAGAACAACTCAACATAAATGTGCTACATAAATAAAACATTATCTTATCCCTTAATAAGAAAGGACTGCATGTTGATGACAAATTCAAAGGTGCACCATGAGAAAGATAGATACGGTGGACTGTAATAGGAGTGATAGAAGAATGGTTACATAAAAGTTAAGCCAGATAAAAAACAATACAAAATTTACTCTCATGAGATCAGGCACAATAGATTATTATAGGAACTAAAATCCAAAGCAAAGCAGAGCATCTTCCATGTTTGCTCTTCAATTAATTTGCAAATAAGATAGTTTGAAAAATACAGTTTGTTCTTCAAGCACTATTTGGTTTTACTTTGGGATTATTGCTCATGTTCTACATCATCTTATGGTCCTATATCTTCCTCTAAATATTCTATTGTACACTTCACAAAGTTTTGGCTCACATTTCCTCTCATTTTATGGCATGAAATAGATGTAAAAGAGGTGTGCTTCATCAACATTCGTTGTGTAAAACTTGCTCTCTGGGAGATTCTGGAAAAAATAGCCTTCGCTAGCATATTTTCCTGTCAGTTTTCGTGGAGTCTGGTAAAATATATTTGGATCTCCATCTGGATAGATATATATTTTAAACTTGTCCTCCATTTTCTTATAAGTTCTTCTAAATATATCAGGTGCCAAGAAAGATGCATCAGGAAAGTCTCCTAACGTTGGCTCCTCTGTTTTTTTGCTATCAAATTGGTCATTTAGGTTTTCCTCTGATTCCGTCACAGGATCTCTAAACTTATGGCCATTATCATCTAATTCATGATCAGATTCTACGTTGTTAGCAATTTCAGATGAATTATTGACAACGTCCTCCGCACGCTTACTAAAAGCTGCGTTTTTCCTGTTCCGAGTTCATTGTTTTTTAAATCCTAATTGTTGAAAGGCTTACCTCGTGAAGCTTGTGCATTGCTAGGACCACCATCGCTATCAAAAGACAAAGAAAATGAAATGACATAATAACATAGGATTAAGAGTGAAATGATGGGCATGAGCACCCTGAGAATGGATGTCTTCTGCGCCACTCAACATACAGCTAAGCAGATCCTTTGTAAAGGATATCCTCGGTTCTGCTCTCAACTTGTGACATTTTTACTTCGATTTGCCTACAAAACCATTCAGCATCATGCTTCTAAAAGAGGCTCATGTACCAAATATTACATGTGCATGCTGTGTTACATGTGGATTTCTCTCAGGCTCCCCCTCGGAATGTGGACTTCTCTTTTAACAAATCATTATTTTCCTGATACTCTATTCCATCAAGAATACTCTTTTGTTCTTGGTTTCACTGAGTTTGAAACAGAGATGACCAATTCTTGGTTGAGTGAATTCATTGGCAACAGCAATGCTTCAGCTACGGCGATTTTTCGAGTGAATTGTGATTGGTCTGAAGAAAGGATAATTGTCAAGGTCTACTCTGAGCAGTAAGATTGACATATATTCTTGTTAATTATAGTCTTGAATTGCTTGTTCTTGGTAAGTTTTGAGAATTTCAATCCTACTTAATTGTTAGGATCTTCCTTTACTGCTCCCTCTTTCTCAATTTCTCCTTTTCTTTATCTCTGCTATTTTCTCATGGCCTTTTTCCTCATGAATGGCCTCTCTCGAAAATTCAAAAAAAAGAAGAAAAAAAATCTAAAACCCTAAACATCCTTCCATTTCCATTTTGCACCAGTTTATGCTGCTTACTCGTGCTCAAAGAGGTGATCTCCTTCAATTTATCTTATCTCATCTTCTTCAACTGGGTAATTTCAACAAAAATCCCTCTAGCTTTTTTAAATTTGGTGACTTTACTGATCTAAATGTCAACAATAGAAATATGTACCATCTTGACTACTCCATCCCGATTTGGAATAATCTCTGCAAAGATCCTCGTGTTGATGGCACTCTGCCTTTGCTTGATGACAATGGTGTTCTAGTGCAAGCTGTGAGAAGGCCCTCTGCCCAAATCTACCCTGATCAAGAACTGGCAAATGAAATTGACCGCCTCAAATGGAGGAATCCACCATTTGTCGATGTCTTCAAAGGTATCAAACTTCATTCACCCCTGATTGCTTCTAGAATCCGAATTCTTCAAAACACTGCTGTTATTGTCAAAGTTGTTGGTGTTGGCCTTAAAATTGAAGGGAAGTGGGATCAACTTCTTAAATTGCATAAAGGAGTCATTATCAATAACATCTATTGGCTTAACTACCCCTATATCATGATTGAGTGTGGTAATTCCAGAACTGCAAATTATCTTCTCAAGAATGGCAGGGTTACATGTGATTCCTTTTAACTATCATTTCTCAAGTGGAGTCCAAATATGCCTTTAAGTGAACTCGAGAAGCTATGTGTTGCCTTAGTCACTATGAATAACCTAAATGTTATTTATTGGCATGAAGAATGTTTTCCTTCTATTTTTAATTTCTTGGGAACATACATTGCCACAGAATTCTCCCCATATAGGCCTCCTAAATGCTATGTCCAAATTGACTTCTCCAAATCTGTGCCAACTTCCATTTCCTTCATTGATTATTTTGGCTCCAAGACCTCCCTATGTATTGGTCTTTCATGTATTTCCCTGATATGCAATTCTAGATATTTTGTTAAAACAGGCTGCTCTCAAGGTCCTAGACCTTGAATAGAATGTAAGGATTCTTTTGTCAACAAGCAAGAAGACAAACAAATATATAGTGGACAATTCACAGTTATAGATCAGGTTGGTAATGAATCCAGTTCCAAGCAGAAAAACCATGAAGAAAATATTGGAAAAAAATACTTTGTATCAAAGACAAAGTAAGAACGCAAATGGCAGTTTCAAAAGGATACAGAGAAAAAAGCAATTATCCAAGGAAAAGGAGAACAATAAAGTTGATTGGGATCTCATAGGGCAGTCATCTGGATTTTCCGCCTTAACACAACCCCCTGTTAAAATCTCTATTCTTAACAGGGGAGTTGGGTTCAAGGACTTTGTTGGTAGATCTGCCAATAATCAGAAACACTTGCAAGCTAGTCACCAAAATGTGGTAACTAAAGATAATCCTATTAACATTAGAAATATTGAATATATGTCTGCTGATACTTCTGCTCTTCACAATACATTAAACAAGATATTAAAAAGCAATCAAGGAAGTTGACTTCAGCCTATTGGATGAAAAACCCCAATAAAGTTCTATCTGCAAGGGGGAATGATGAGTTCCCTATAATGGAGAAAGAGATTCCATTAATTATAGAAGAGAAAAGTAAAAAGAGAGATTTGATTATTTCAAAGTTGCCAAATGAGCTACAACAAATATCTACTACAGCATCTAGAAATCCTACTACAGCATCTAGAAATCCTAATAAACAGATCTCTTTTTCAAAAGAGGAGAACAATAAAGTTGATTGGGATCTCAAGGGGCAGTCATCTGGATTTTCCGCCTTAACACAACCCCCTGTTAAAATCTCTATTCTTAACAGGGGAGTTGGGTTCAAGGACTTTGTTGGTAGATCTGCCAATAATCAGAAGGACTTGCAAGCTAGTCACCCAAATGTGGTAACTAAAGATAATCCTATTAACATCAGAAATATTGAACATAATAGAAGCTATTGAAGGGAAAGGCTCCTATGTCTGCTGATACTTCTGCTCTTCACAATACATTAAACAAGATATTAAAAAGCAATCAAGGAAGTCGACTTCAGCCTATTGGGATGAAAAACCCCAATAAAGTTCTATCTGCAAGGGGGAATGATGAGTTCCCTATAATGGAGAAAGAGATTCCATTAATTATAGTATAGAAGAGAAAAGTAAAAAAGAGAGATTTGATTATTTCAAAGCAGCCAAATGAGCTACAACAGATATCTACTACAGCATCTAGAAATCCTACTACAGCATCTAGAAATCCTAATAAACACATCTCTTTTTCAAAAGAGGAGAACAATAAAGTTGATTGAGATCTCAAAGGGCAATCATTTGGATTTTTCACCTTAACACAACCCCCTGTTAAAATCTCTATTCTTAACAGGGGATTTGGGTTCAAGGACTTTGTTGGTAGATCTGCCAATAATCAGAAGGACTTGCAAGCTAGTCACCCAAATGTGGTAACTAAAGATAATCCTATTAACATTAGAAATATTGAACATAATAGAAGTAAACAAGATATTAAAAAGCAATCAAGGAAGTCGACTTCAGCCTATTGGGATGAAAAACCCCAATAAAGTTCTATCTGCAAGGGGGAATGATGAGTTCCCTATAATGGAGAAAGAGATTCCATTAATTATAGAAGAGAAAAGTAAAAAGAGAGATTTGATTATTTCAAAGCTGCCATATCTACTACAGCATCTAGAAATCCTACTACAACATCTAGAAATCCTAATAAACAGATCTCTTTTTCAAAAGAGGAGGACATTGATGACATCATAGCTAATATCCCCACTGCAAATGGATCTCCAGAATAGGTTTTTTGCTCCAATAGTTTCAATATTCTAACTGATTTAAATGAAGATTTCTGTGCAGATACAAATGAGCCAAATGCTTTGTACTCTGAATCTAATAATCGTGCTGTAATTTCCAAATGTATGAGCTCGGCCAAACCTTCCACTATCCAACCATTACCTGACCTCATTGACCTCTCTTCTGAACCTCAAACACCCCTCAAGGCCCCCATTGAAATGAATCAAGTGTGTATTTCCCAAGACATTGCACTCCAAATGGCTGAACTGCAGGGAGAGCTGGAAAGACAAGCAAATATTATGGACACCACAAGTCAGAATAGAATAGTTGATACAGAAAATAGGGTTGGGAACCATATCATCCAAGTAGAGAATTCAAGAAGTGGATCAGACATATAATCTCAGGACACCGAAACAGTTATGGTTCCTAACACTCAAGATATGTCTATTATAAATAGCAGTCCATGCTGCAACAAGATTCAACTGTTGGAGAAGCTTAATTCCAGGCAAGATCTCATGCCCACTCCTTCTAAAAATTTAGAAATTAATAATTCTCATATTTCTAAAATAATTGACTGTTGTAAATCTAGATTTTGGGAATGTTGTCATGATTCTGGTCCCATAGAAAATATCAAAGAGAATGTAAACCCTAACTTAGATTGGGAAGAGGATGTTTTCTTTGATAAAATCCCAGGATGTGTGGTGAATTGTGAGCTGGCTACCAACAATTAAACGCTTCTATAGATAAATCCAAAGATATGAAATCCAGAAAACACTTAAAAAAAAAAAGAAAATGTTCCAACCTTTGGGACTCCTACTGCCAACACAAGGAACATATCAAATAGAAAGACAAGAAGTCACTCCTAATCTCTCTGATTGCATCCCTTCCTTGTTTACATCTCGGAAGATCATGTCCTGGAACTTAAGGGGGATAAAAGGACCCCTCAAGAGGAGGTGTGCTATTGCACAAACCAAACAATATAATGCTGATGGTTCCATCAAAACATTTGTAACATCTCTCAATTATTAAATCTATCACCCTTCCTTGAAGTTGTCATTTCTTTGTAACACTGTGCCGGGTCCTTATGTCACTTCCCCATAAAAAATCCACCACCTCTAGGGTTAAAGTTGCATAATAGACATTTGACAATATATTCAAATGTCAAGCAGTATGGAACAACCAGTAGCATCCTGAACCTTTCGTATGTGTCATTAATGAGTCTATGTCAAAAGGCCATTGGAAGATGATGCAAATAAGTGCTTTGGAATTAATCTGTTTGAAGTGCTACACACTATAATCCTTTTCATGGGACAATGGCATATCCCAGATGCCATATGCCAAAGATTTGTAAAGACTAATGAAGCAAAACATAAGGAGTAAAACGAAGGGAAAAAAAAAAATCCCTCGTCTATAAAACTGACAAATGAAATTTAAAATTATTTATTCATGCATTCCGTATCCCATGCATTTAAATACATTATGGACAATGTCATATATTTTAAAAGAAACTATGTAATATAATATGTTGCCAGAAATGGAAAAACATCTTCCATGTCTTAATATAAGAATGGATTTTTTATGATGCCATAAGATATAACAAGGAGTCAAGGAGTGCATGGCATTTCTCTGATTATCTGATCATCGCAAGAGAGTACACTATAAAATTATTCTTGTGAAATGATCTTTTAAGAAAAAGAAACATCATATTTTTTGGTCTTATCAGCTTTGAAAAGGCCAAAAGAACGTTCTTCCTCTGTACTTTTCTGATTCTCATCGAACAAGTCAAATATGTAAACTTGGATGGGATAACTAGGATTAGCAGGAGTTGTGCTTCCTGATTTTACACGGTTCACTATATTACGTATATAAGTAGCAGCATTTTGGGAGCCTGATCCAGTTCCACCACCGGCGGAAGGCCAACCCGATTCTGTAACCACAACACTAACATCCTTGTGGTTAAGTCTTCCCATAGCAGCGTATACAGCATCAAGTTGAGCATCAAACAAGTTGGAATAATGTTTGCCATTGTCATCAATGCCCTTGGCACTTGATTCCCCTAAGGCATAATCTAAGGAAATACTATTGGAATTATCTCTGTACGAAAAATATGGATAAACATTAACCATGAAACTAGAACCAGAATCCTTGAGAAAATCCAACATGTTTTGTAAAACTGTCTTGTAAGTATCCTGGAATTCTCCTGAGGAAGGAGGGTAGCTAGTTTTCAGGATATCGAGGGCATGATCTGTGGATATCTTGATTTGGGAATCAAGGTTTCGCGACTGCAAGGAAGTGCGGAGATTCTTCATGGCGGGTACGAGGCTAGATGAAAGGCTAGGATTATATTTGAGGACTTCATTGCCAACAAGGATGGTGGAGATAGGGTCGGAGCCAAAGGGTGCCACGTAGGTGGAGATCCAGCTGTCAGCACTGGATTGGGAGTTTGCGATTGAAGAGATGGATGAGGAATCAACGGTGATGGCTACTTTGATTCCGGTGCCTTTAAAAGCTTGGAGAGTGGATTTATCGGCACTGTAAATTCTGACATTTCCGATTCCCTGCTGTTTCACCAAGCTAGCTACATCTGACACAGAAGGCAGATTGTTTCCTTGGGTACCATAGTCCACTCCAATCGAAGCTCCTGAAATACCTGCACAAATCAAAATCAAAGGGCAAAAATTATACCTCTGTTATTTGCATTGAAACAGAAAACTATGGGCTTACGATTTGGATGAACGAAGAGCAGGACAAGGCATATGCTCAGCCCAGCGAAACTCGAGCCCTTTTCCATTGTGGATCTGGTAGACAGTGCCGAACTAGCGGGCGTTTTATATTCTCTGATCGCATTTCGTGCACGTAACAAAGACTTCAGATTTTTGTCGCGTTTACGTGCCACCACTTCAGCGCTCTCTTATTTGAATTCAAAGTGTGATGTCCATTTATGGGCCGTTCACATGATAGCGTATTTTTCCAGCGCTGAAACAGCGCTGGCCCTTAAATCAGCTGCTGATATTTTTTCATTCAGCATCGCGCCGCTCACGGCGCGCGAGCTGAGCCGAATATTTGAGCTGAGCTGAGACCGCGCTTACTCAGCTGGACGAATTCAGCAGGCCAGAAAACTTATTCACATGAGGCTCAAAAAACGAGTCAGAATCTCGCTTGATGAACCAAAAGAAAAGTGAGGGAAGAGGAGACACGAATCTGAAGCACTATTTTTTATCTGAACCCCAGATCCTTTGATTTTTGACCATTTGTTTTGCTTGAATCGAAGCTCAAATCTGCAGATTATTGCCCCGATCTTGCCGTATAAGAAGCTCAAATCTGCAGATTATTGCCCTGATCTGGCCGTATAAAGAAGCTCAAATCTGCAGATTATTGCCCTGATCTTGCCGTATGAAGAACCTGATCTTGCCATATAACGAATCTGGTCTTCCCCTTTTTACCTTTTCAATCGAATTTGCTTGCATTCTGCACAGAAACGTTATGGAATTTCAAAAAAAGCAAAGGTATGGTTCAGGCAAATCCAACAGAAGATGACAATCTTGATGAAATTGAAATAGCTGGGATGAAATTTCGATAGAAAATTTTGAGGCGAGATCACGGTTCCGACGAATGGGACATAGCTGATTCCAGATATTTTGTGGCTTTGAATTCAAACGTGTGATCTACAGTCCATTTAGAAAGTGTGATGTCCATTTAGAACATGACAAAATTTTGGACGTCCTTACCACCTTGTTTGACACTTTGTACAATGACTTTAAGCTTCCTTCCCAATAAGACATGCCCAAATAATAGTTTTCCCTGTTTTATTCTATTCTATTCTATTTATGTGGTTGGTGACCGAATATTCTAGCAATATTCCATATTCCTCAATGATAGGCCTTGCTTTGGGGAAAATATTATATCATGTATGAACTCAAAAGAAGGGTCTTATCAGAAAAGTTTGGAAGATTACAAGAAGTTGTTACGCAACTACTGCTTCATTTGGAGCTATTTCTTTATAATTATTTGGAGATGGTATCCCCCACACAATTTGCCATTTTTTAATGTTCTTTGATTTCAATGAAAGACAATCCAATTCAGTTCTTCCATTTGAATTCAAACTTTGACATCCATTTTAAACATGACGAAATTTTGGACTTTTACAAAGAAAATAAGGATTTTTAATCTTATGGCAAAGAAAATACGGATAAGAATATCATGCCCTCCTCGTTCTTTGCATGGTAGGAAAACATTTCAAAAATATTCTATATTCTCCAACAGGAGGTGCTTTTGGGAGAATATTTAAAAAAAGGTTCTTATGACAGAAGCTTGCAAGATTACAACAAGTTGCTATGCAACTACGATATCAATTTGGAACTGTTGCTTGTTAACTATTGCAGACGAAATCTAAATACGTTTTTATTTATTCTAACCACAACATCTAGTCATAGATAATATCCAAATGAGGCTTCACGATCGAGAAGAAACTGGCTAGAATTAGAATGCTAGCCTTTCCTCTATAGCTTCTTTATTATCGAGCAATCTTCACCCACATTTTCATTTCCTTGATCATGCACATTATCTAACATTGTTACTACAATTTTCAATGATGTCGCATGATGTAAGAATTGATAGCCTTTGTGCAAGTATTAGAATTGGTCTAATACAAGATTTAGCACAACAATGCCTAGGATTATGTTTTTTTAATTGTGATGGCATTTGTTGTTGCCTCTGACTCCATTGCCACCCTTAATGAATAGTAGCAATAGCCACCAATCGATTATACAACTGGCAACACCAACTGATTGTGAACATTACATGTATCAATTGCCATGATCTACAACAAATAAATAATTTGATGCCATGTTAGGTTTGTAGTGTGAAGTGTTGTAGCACTGCTAGTAATAATGTAATGATAAATGTTCAAGCGTACAGGAAGAAAGACATATCTGAAATGCACGCATAGTTGAAATAAGTGCCTTGATCACCATTTGTGCAGAGGGCATGACAATGTATGATTAATAAGATATACACACAAAGGAGACGTATATAGCTTAAATCCTTTTTGGGTTGCCCGAAGGGCAAAAAGTTGGGAGGAGGAGCGATGGAATACCCTTTTGATGCCGCTGAATGTACCAAATCGACGGCTCAAGTTAAGAATCTCACCGCGTTGGATGGCTCAGATTGAAACTCCCGCTGCGTTTTGTGAGTTAGGTAGAGGCTGCTTTGCCATCGATTGCCATGAGAGTGCGTTAGAGGGCAATCCGATAGTCCAATGTGCTTGTGATGCTCCATTGGCTTTTGAAATGCCTGAAGTATCAGGAGCAAGACCGTCTGACCGATTGCCATGAGAGTGCGTTAGAGGGCAATCCGACAGTCCAATGTGCTTGTGATGCTCCATTGGCTTTTGAAATGCGTGAAGTATCAGGAGCAAGCCCGTCTGACAGAAGTTCGCTCGTACTGTGCAAGGTTTAGTTGTTTGGAAGAGCCTTTTAGGGTTGTGAGGAAAGATGCTGGTGAATTTCGTGTGTTCAAGACTGATGCTGGTCATATGTTTCCTGTGTGTAAATGAGTAATTTTTCTCTCTATTTTTTATGAGCTCGGTTCTTCACTTGTAATGATTTAAGTTCTCATGTAGGCATCGTCTTAGATTTAGATCCCCACGGGTTTTGTTGTGTGTATATTGCGAGCAATGGCTGAGGAAACTCACTTCCATTCTGGATTTGGGTAGATATTTATATATATAATGGAAGTGCTATTATTGCCGTGGTTGGAAAAGACTACTTTGCAATCGCTAACGATCGAAGGTTGGGTGTTTAGTTTCAGACTGTTGCTACCGCTTTCCAATGCATTTTTGAATTTTATGATACACTTTATATTGGCCTCTCTGGTCTTGCTACAAATATTGTAGGTAACTTGCATATTGGAGCTTAATAGCTTGATGTCTGCATTTTCTCAGGCATCAAAGACTGCAATTTCGACATAAGCTTTATAAATTGAAAGAAGAAAGGGAGATGAAACTTGACACTTTTGCAAATCTTGTTTCTTCAATGTTGTACGAGAAAAGGTTGGTCGAATAATTGCATTTATTTCACTAAATAGTTGAGCTGAATATTATAGTTTTTTAGTAAATCATACATATCAGCCATATGCCTATCAATAAATCAGTCATATCTGTATATCCTTAATTTAGAATATATGGAGCTAGTAGACAGATCTGTCTTAACTTATTTTAGATCTTGGTGTCACTCTGCTCATAGCAAGAATGTAGGGTAATATAGTGCATGGCATGATTGCAAGCAAAGTTAAAGAAGGGTGTAATTAAATCGCTTCTGATATATCCCAGAAGTGATCATGATGTGATAGACCAAAACGTTGTTGTTCAAAATTGTGAAGCCACATGATCCACATCCTAAGAAACCACCACAACAAGAAGGCAATCCCTTGTTGAATGTGTAGTCGTCAAGTTGGAACCAATGAATATCATTGTCAACTCGAATCGCCTCTTGGACCATAAGCCTGCAATATTCCTTGGATTCCTAGGCTAATGGGTCATTATAAAAAGCCATGGAAAAGACACAAGGAACAATGCAATAATCGACACAAATGAGGAACAGAATGAGTCATGTGGCAACTAGAAATATATCAAGCATCGGGACTACTAATGGAATACCAGCATACAAAAATGAGAAGAACCAAAGAGGAATATAAGCATACAAGAATGGGCAAAATCAACCTGACAGACCAAAAAGGGATCTAGAAACTATACAGGCAACAAAGTGACCAAGCTAGGGAAATAATTATGGCCAACACCTTTACCAGCCAAGAATTTTGACCACAAACTAATATGAAATTCAAACACGAGATGGACAATTAATATGATGGTTTATAAGGGAATAATAATGTCTATCGCACATTATGCCTGGCTTAGAGAAAAAAGGACAAGAAAAATGCTTTAATCGATAACAAACCTAAAACCTCGAAACAATCAAACCGATCAACGTAAGGACAACCCAAGCAAGCATCTTAAGCAACCTATAACTTCAACCACCAGCAACAGAAAACTATGAACAACAACCTGAACAGAATGATGTAAGAGTCACTGACGATTTTAGGGTACTATATTACAATCTGGATACGTTATTTTGGCGACAATTTTAGATTTGAATTTTTTTTTGGAAGACGATAAATTTTGCCCATTTAAGAATTTGCATAATGCATATGGTGATAAATGTTAATCACTAAAGTATTTATGTAGTACTTATGGCGATATCTAAAATCCTACTATACCATTGTTGTCTAAAGCTGGCTGGCATTCTGCCAGACGCTTCTTCACAATCAGTTGATATGCCTATTTGGACTGGTCCCCAAATTGTTAATGCACAACGTCTTGTGCATTCATTATATCAAAAGCTGGTTGATGTTGACATTGTCCCCCCTCGAGCTGGTTGGCAGCTCCGCATTCCCCCTCCTCAGTGGAAGCGTATGTGGTCCTGGGTCTGGAATAAATTGCTGCATCCCAAAGTTTCTACCTTATGGTGGCAACTCCTTCATAGATGTCTGCGGGTTAATGTGCTGGTTCATAAGTTTTATCCCCGCATTTCAGAACTCTGTCCACTGTGTAAGCGCCAAGTTGCGAGTATTGAGCACTGCTTTTTTCTATTTGACCAAGTTCAGCCAGTTTGGTCATGGTTACTATCTCTCTTCCATGTGGTCTTGACTAGCCAGCAGGTGCTTCTCGCCATTTATCCTTCCACTTGGAACAGCTTGAAGCAACAGGCTTTCCACTTAGCTTCAGGCTGGTTGTTGTGGTCTATTTGGAAAAGAAGGCGAATGTGTATCTTCAAAGGCTTATCAATTAGTGTCGACCAACTTCTTCACGAGGCGCAAGACAGATTGGTGAAGGCATACCTATGTTCTCAGCTTGCTCCTGAGAAAAAACGTTTGAATTTTGAGGAATATTTGGGTATTGTATCTTATGCATAGACAGGTCTGCTGAGATTTTATTCCTGTCTCTGCATCTATGTGTGTACTTCTTTTGGAATATTGAATAACAGTTTGCCGTCCTTCAAAAAAAAAAATTTGTTGTCATGAGTCCAGCATAATGACATGCAAAAGTATCACTAACTAATATTGTAAGCTCCCATTTTGTTCTGGTGATTGATTGTATCTGAGAGTACCATTTTCTCAAATATGTTTATATCCCATGGTAAAAACATCCAATGGTATAGTTTATCATCATGTACATATAAGGCATACATATGGCACAAATCAAAATTCTTAACCTTTGCCTCTATACTCCCTGGCTAGATGTAATTGGTACATGGTTTTTAAATAGGCGATTTGTTGGAGACCTTAGAATTGAGATTATTGATGGAGAGGCTAAAAAGCTCTGTCACTAATAGTCCATATAGTTGACGAATATGATAGAAGAGGGAAGGCTTCTTCAAAAAAATTGGCGAATTAATGTCATATTTTTACTGAAGAAAACCTAAGCATAGTGAAAAGTTATTTAAAAATTCAAAAATATAGCGATTTTGCGATATATAGCCACTAAAATCAACACTGATAAATCAAGGACTGGCCATACGAAAAGCATAAAAAGGTATATAGGCTATGCCTTATTGAACTTAGAGAAGCATGACAACAGAACCAGGACTAAAAAACACATCTAAAACCAGCTAAGCCTTATAAAAACCAAATCTATACCAAACATCTTGCTCGATCTCCATGCTGGCTTTGAGGTCATGACGATCATTTCTACAATCCAAGTCAAAATGTTAGTTGTGAAAACATGCATAACTACAGTCTATACGTTATGGACGGGAACTCTTCCATGTGGCACATGGAAGCAAGATTCTATCTATTAAAAATGGCTTTCTTGAAATACCTTGAAGCTAAAAACAACAACAAAAACATCATCTCACATATTTGACATGCAACAAAGCTTGTTTAAAATACTCTTCAACAAAGAAAGACTATATAAGCAAGTAAACCTTTATATAATATTGTGGGTATTTGATGATGTCATCATTTTATCACTTAAAAATTGACGTGCTCAAATACCTACAACATATAAGTGGGTACTAGAGTTATGAAAACATAGGTAAACACAATCTATACTTGGATAGACCCTCTTGGCATGACAAAGCAAGACCAATTTTTGAATTCTTTGAAAACAGCCCCTAGACTAAAAACGCATCTAAAGACCTAAGAAAGACTCCTTTAACAAGCAAGCCTGGCTCAAAGCAAGATTGGACCTTCGTTCCCAAAAATTCTTAATGCGGTGCATCCAACAGCTCTCTACGTTCAAATATTATCCTTGCCAGCATTGTTTTCACGCCAATCACTTTCAGCTGCAAGAAATAAGGTCTTCAGACTTCGATTTGCGCATTTCCAATTTCTTTCTCGACATGCATTAGTACTCTTTTGGCCCAACAATGGCGCCTCCAAACCCATCCATATCCTAATCCATCATTCTTGACTTGATCTTCAAAACGGTAATAATGTTAGCTTGAACCATGTATGAACTGAGGTTGTTCGTTACTTTGGGCAGGGCAAGGTAAAATTTCATCCTAGAAGTTGTTACTAAGTGTATTTAAAAGAGAGAACTTAAAGTTGATACAACCTTGTTTAATCCCTAAACCTTGTAAACCCTAAAGCCTAAGTATATAATAAACCCTAAACTCTAAACACTTACTCTAACGGTTGGATGTTGGTAGAGGATGAGATGGTCAAGATGCTGGCTAATAGGGTAAGGTTGCCAAATGTTGATGCTTATTTCATACTATGTATTTACAAAAATAAGATATTGTAGGACCTTAAGATGGCCAAATTTGAACTTCCAAATTAAAAACTAAACTGCTACATGAGTTATGGAGCATCCATCCTAAACTGGAATCCCATGTTTATGACCAATTTACATAATAACATATGCAAGGGGCAATCCAAAAACTTCTTGGCTAAAGGTGGTTGTCCAAATTTTGCCAACATTTCTATGGCCAAATTACTTGTGAAGTTTGTAAAACAATAAAATGAGAATCACATTTTTTTTTGTGGTGAAAAGAACGAAAGGATGTATGTTTGTAACATATGGACACATTATCAATAACATATGGCAACATCAATTCAAAGGCATAGCATCATTTTTTGGCATATTAAAAAACCTTTTTAATAGAACGCAATAGAAAGCCTTTTCAACATTTTCGCATCTTAACGGTGGAGATAGAAGACCTTTTTAATATTTTCTCATGTCAACGGTGGAGATGGAGAGCTTTTTTTAACTTGTAAATATCGTGAAGACCGCATTAGGGTTTTAGCAGAGCAAGCTTCCTTCATCGACAACAAGTTTCCTCATTCAATTAGCAATTGACAAGCGCGAGCAGCATCAATCGATTGGAATCGGTATAGAGTTTTTGTGAATCGATTGGGAATCGGTACAGAGCAGCAAGGTTTTGGCATTAGGTTTTTCGCAGAGCAAGCAAGCGGGAATCAATAAGCAATCAAGATTTTGGCAAGCGAGCAATCGATACGCAAGCAGGAATCAATCGATACAGAGTTTTAGTGAATCGATACAGAGCAGCAAGGTTTTGGCATTAGGGTTTTCGCAGAGCAAGCAAGATTTAGTGAATCAATTGGCAAGGTTTAGCAAGATTTAGGGAATCGATTGACAGCATAATTTTTGGGAATCAATTGGCAAGCAAGGTTTTGGTAATACAGAGTTTTTGTAAAGGTCCATCTAGGAGATACAGAGTTTGTTTTTTCACTGAATTGGAAAGCAAGCAAGGTTTTGAGGATGGATCGGTACATCACTTTTAAGAAACTAGGAGAAGGGAGTTATGGGATTGTGTGGAAGGCTCTCGATCTGGAAACAGGGGAAGTCGTGCCAATCAAGATGTTGAAGAAGGGATATGCAAGCTGGGAAAAATGCAAAGAAGAGATAGAGCTCACATTTCTAGCTAATCTTGAGCACCCAAATGTGATCAAGCTTAAGAATTTTATATACGAAAGGGAAAATCAGCATTTGTGTCTAATCTTTGAATACATGGAATCCAATCTCTTTCAATTCATCAAGTGGGGTAAACGGCAACCACTTTCTGAAGATACAATTCGCGACGTGGCTTCACAGCTTCTGCAAGGATTAAGCTCCATCCACTGGAAAGGATATTTCCACAGGGATCTAAAGCCTGAGAATCTCTTCCTCCAAACTGGCATTCTGAAAATTGCTGATTTTGGTATGGCCAGAGATGTTAATTCCAGCCTTCCATTGGAGACAGAAGTGAGCACTCTTTGGTACAGAGCACCAGAGGTTCTTCTAGGAAAGACTTATGATGAAAAAATTGACATGTGGGCAGTTGGAGTGATCTTAGCAGAGCTTTATAATTTGGAGCCTCTCTTTCCTGGGGCTAACAACATGGATCAGATGTGTAAGATTTGGGAAGTAGTTGGAGTGCCTGATGATTTGCCCTATAGAAAGCAAAACCTCTGCTGGACTCTTAGGCAACTTATTCCAAGCGCAAGTGAACAAGCTATAGATCTCATTCAACAGCTTCTCTCTTGGAACCCTGCCAATCGCCCTTCTGCATCTCAAGCATTCTTTCATCCCTTCTTCAACACAACGCCAATTCCAAAGCAGCGGCAGCGGCATCATAATATAGTTGCACCAATTGGGCCAAAGATTGCGCCAAAGATAGCAGTGTAACCATTGCACAGTGCTATTTAGATCTCATCTCAATTTCTATTGTTTTGTATATAAAACAGTCTAGACACCACATTCGTGGATTTGTACATATGATTCTAACTACCTCATTGCTGGATTTGTACATATGATTATAGCAATTTAATAAAGTGTTATTTACGTACTTGGTGGCTGGCTCAGGTAAAGTATTATGAATTGAAGGAAATAGAGGTGCTGATTTTGCAAGCAATGGTTATTGTGTTTCTAACACTCAAAATAACATTTTGCAGGAAATAGTGTTAAACAAGAAAGAGCTTGGGGTTGCTTTCAAAAAGAATTACAGGGTCATTGGGATTTATATATTTTGATGATCTTATCTCTGTTTTACTTCAGGCATTGATAGAAGAACAAGAAGCTCTAGAAATGAAGGCAAACTTGGTGTCCCATTTGCAATGGCTACGGTTTATGTAACTGAATGATACAGTAACAAGTTCGCCTTTCAGTTAAAGAAGCTATAAAAGTCATACACGTACGTTTATTCTAGTCAAACATGCAAACCAATACCATGGGAAGTGACTAAGTGCAGCTTGATTTTTACTCAAACATACAATTGCCAAGAATTTCTATCAATTTATGCCTTCGCTTAAGTGTCGAGATTTCCTGAAATAGAGAAACAAACAGATCCACATGATAACATAAGAGTTGAGTAAGAACTGGAAGAAACGCCCTTGCTGAGTAATGAAATAAGAGTTGTTTCTTCACAATCAATTTGTTCAGTATATTCCTGGTAAGCTCCATGTGACATAATTCTTGCAAGTTGCAAAAGCCTTTAACAATCGATATAACTATAGTAGCTGAGTCCAGCTACTAATTGATTGAGGAATATTGCAGACAAACTTGGTATCCCATTTGCAATAGCTATGGGTTTTATAACTGAATGATACATGAATGATACACTAACAAGTCCGCATAGACGTAGGTTTATCCTAGTCAAACATACAAACCAAATACAAGGGGAAGTGACTAAAACACAACTCTATTTCTACCCAAAGGGACAATTGCCAATCAATCTATGCCTTCGCTTAAGCGTTGATGTTTCCTGAATAGACAAACAAACAGATCCACATGATAACATAAGAGTTGAGTAAGTATTGAAAGAAATGCCTTTGCTAAATAATAAAGTAACAGGATGGTTCTTCACAATGAATTTATTCCTGGTAAACACCATGTGACATAAGTTCCTGCATGTTGCAAAAGCCTTTAACGATGTTGCATAAGTTACTCCATGTTACCCTATTAGCCTTACTTCATGACATACCCCTGAGTTTTGATAATTTTCTGAAATGCCCTGTGTCAACATACAAAGAAGGGTAGAAAGTATTTTTTTTTTTTTATTGTTTGAATTTGTTCAAAAGCCTCTAAGATTTACGTTAATTTCTCAAATGCCCTTAAGTTTCCTCTTAACTTCTCAAATGCCCTTAAGGCCTAGAACACGAGTTCCCCCCCCCCCCTTCAAATTTCAAATGCTTCAAAATTCAACAAATACCCTTAACCGTTAACAAAATAAACCAAATGCCCTTGTAGGGCAAGCCAACAAACTAGATCAGCACCCGACATATGTTGAGAAAAAAATCGACGAAGCCGAAGATAGGTCAATGCCTTGCCTTCCTTTAAGTAACTGTAAGTAGAAATAGGCGCCTTCACATAAAAGGCGCCATCACCATCCATTTACGTAATGTTATTCTATAAAATACAAAAAAACTTAAGGGCATATGGTGAAGGGCATCTCAGCAAATTATCAAAAATCAAGAAAATGTCGTGATTGCATATGCTAACAAAAATGAATTGGGGTATTGGGAAAAAGTTTTTTATTCTAAAGTTATCCATTAAAAAATACTTCTCAAACCATATACGCTACATAGCATCTTGTAGTTATAGATATCATCATACATGTCATAGAAACATTTTCCCTAGTCAAACATACAAATTAAATATCTTGAAAGTAACTAAGCACAATTGAAGAGACAATTGCCAAAAACCTCTATCAATCTATGCCTTTTCTTAAGTGTTTTGGGTTTCTGAGATAAGAAATAAATTAATCCACATGATGAGACTCCCAAGCAAAGATAACAGGAAAAATCTTGAATAAGAACGGAAAGAAATCTTGAGGAGTAGTAAGAACTGAAAGAAATGCCCTTGTTGAGTAACAAAATAACAGCTTGTTCCTTATCTGTCAATTTATTCCTGGTAAAATCCATTTACCACCACTTCTTGTAAGTCACAAAAGCATTTAACAACCAATATGATTATAGCCATATTGCTCACTAACTGGTTGCATAATGATGCAGGCAAACTCTCAGATCACTGCACTTAGTCATTCTACTAATCTAGCTGAGTTCAATATGGGGACTAATTGGTTGAGGGGTATTGTAGATACTCTTAAAGCACTGCACTTAGTCATTCTACTTGCTTAGTCGAGGTTTGGGGCCCGGTGGTTTCCCTCGCCACTTGGAATGACTTGGAGCAAGCGCAGAAAGCTTTTTTGGCACGGGTCCTAGGGGTAAAGTCCACAATTCCATACTAGATACTATTGCCAGAGACATGCTTTTTGCCTCTTCAGAGGGGGCCCCTTGACAGACATATCATCTACTTTCAGAAGGTGGTTAGTATGGATGATACTCGCCTTTCTAACCTCGATTATACCGTGGCAATGAGGCCTCAGCACCTAAAGGCCTGCTAGCGAGAAAAGAAAGCTCAATAGTTGGCCAGATGGAATGTGCAGGAGCACAGGTGCGTTCGAGTGCAAAAGGAGGCAGAACGCCACGGCCTCAGATAGTATCTTGCTACATGCTTCCTCAGTTTATGCCGAGCTAGTCCGCCTAGCCGCCTCCCGCAGATGAGATATTGGCGCACCCGCTTCGGTGTGGATGCTGAGACCATACCTTCAAGAGGTCATGGATCGCTGGGTAAGCTCGGTCCTCGGGCACTCGCCTGATATGTGTACATATTTCTTTCCCCTCATAATAGATTCCTGTACAGTTTGACAACACTCTTTTTCCCCCGAAAATCCTTTGGGGGAGGGGTTTTTTAACCTGGACAATAATACGTTTGCTGTGCGCCTCCTTTTTAGGTTCCATAGGCTGATTGGTCTTCGTGGACGATAAAAATCCTCTTCTATTCTATTTTATTCTTAATTAAATATGCTTAATGAAAATGTAAGTCTAAAAGAGAGGACCTAATATCTATATATAATACTAAAGGCGATATGAGAGGATAATTTATGCGCGATCTTGGCCATTGCTTTTATTGTTTGCTATAACGCTTATTTTAACCCGTTGGATTTTCTATGTTTTGTATTTTTTATCAATGTGGTTGTTTTCCATCTCGTTAGAGTAGCACAATGGGTGTTGCAAGAATAGGGAATCTGCTAGGATGGTTGGAGATTTTATTTTTTTATTTTTTTGAGGGCAAGATATTTTTATTTTTTATTAATAATATGTAATAAATACATTTATTGATGGCTCCATAGTAGCCAGATAGCCTAACCGTATCAGCACAAGTACTCAAACCCCAAGTATGAAGGTAGAGACAGACACCATTTGAGGAAATCATCAAAAGAAAAAAACCCCTGCATGACCTGCATGACGATGATGCCACCCTAAAATGCCTCCCGAAGATACTGATAGACAAAGGTAAAAGTGAAGCAGTGTCTTCCCGCGCATTAACTTGGCCTGAAGCTGCACATCTGCAAAAAGGTACTACAAGGAGACTACTTGCTCGCTTTCCCATCGTACTAAGAGACAAATTGTCTCACCATCTTCTCAAGATGCCAATGCCTTCTAGAGGCCTCCCAAAGGGTGGCTCCATCGCTTTCAAGGCCTACTTTTAGTCACCAGCTTGAGCTTCATAATCATTGTAGTAGGTGAGACTTGGTCCTCCCGATCCAAATGCCACCTGAATCTTTACCTTATTTTGACCTCCTTTCACAATACTGTCCCTAACAAACACACCATTCTTCCAGCTGGGATGGAAGAGGGCCAACATGGAAAAAGCAAAACACCTTCCAAGATAACATCTTAACCATACAAAATCTGTTAGAAACAACACTGATCAAAAATAGTGCAGTCACATCCCCAAACGCCCACCAAACCATTAGTAGAACACTCGAGCTAAAGCGATCCATTCCTTGTGAGTCATCATTGTACACCTTCAGCATTCACCGGAAAATTTCATACAATGGGACAACATAAGAATCAAGATGCTAAATACAACACAGGTCTGCACAACACCAGAAAATCACTGCAAAAAGTAGTGCCAAAGATGCCGGCTGAATAAATCTAGAACACTCTTCTCACAATTACCATTCTGTTGCTAATAAGATCTGTGACATACCCCAAGCCATGGCCACCAGTGCATCAGCAAACATCTGATAGAGGAACTGCAGAGTTCAAGTTCATTGCCTGCTCCAACTAATCTTAAATGCCTTAGATATCAGCTTAGAAGGAAGGATACTTCTTCCATGTTAATAAACTGAAGAAGATTCAACCCAGTTATTATGGGCATAATCACCTCCCCAATACAGAAACCAAACCTAGTACCTCAGAGCCCCAACTGCAGTGAGTGCAGTAGAATTCCTTACTGCAAGGAGTGCAGCAGCCACCATTAGCCACAATGAGTGCAGCCAAATCTGACGAAATAACCTGGTCAAGTAACCCACAAAGGAGAGAGGGACAAAGCATGCCATAAAACCCTTGAACTTCTTCAACAGCACCAACAAAGCCGAAAACACAACCTCATTGATGCAAAATTGCTTCACCTAGTGCTGATTTAATCACAGAAAGAGAGGGCAGGAAGTCTTTCTACCTCAAGGTCCTGTGCTAAGGGTCCCTTCGAGAGTCTAGGCTAACACCAAAGAAACCTTTCCTACAAGACAACCGTTCAAGCTTCATTCACCTTCTCTCAACTGCAACGAAAACAGAGGAGGCAGAAACCAATAGCCAGGGATTTGCCACTGGCTACTCTTCCAGCATACAGAGGTATGAGCACACTTCTCCACGAGATCGGGCGGCCGCCTGCCGCCGCCCTAGCCGCTGCCAAACCCTAACCCCATCGTCCGCGCAGCTCCCCCCTCGGTTGGAGATTTTACGCTTATGATTACGTGACATTTTTTGGCTTGATCTGCTGGCCTTGCTTGTTTTTTAGTTTATTGAGTTTGCTTGGAAACCCAGAAACTGAAAGCTTAGCTATGGCCGAATATAATTTGGAGTATAAAATCAGTTGTTCCTTTCGAGTGGAACTGAATCCCGCCTCTAAAATCAAATCGTCTTGTAATCCAACCTAGCAATCTATTTCAGTGTGGCAACAAGCAGCAGCATGGGATATTCTTTGTGGGTCATGTAAAAATCATAAGGCCACATTATTCTGGTGGGAAGGATCCACTGGCTTGAGTTAGCTTGCAAAGCTGACTCATAAGATTGGAAAGTCTGTTATGTCTTAAACCTGGGTCTATGCCGATATGCATGTAGTCCGGCCTAAGGAACGTTGAGATTATGAATCTCTTTCCGTCCACTAGGGGCAAGCATGCTGCCTGCCTTTAGGTTTTATTTACATGGTTTATCAGAGCTTGTTTTTAATCTTTCAGATGCCAAGATGATTACGAAGTGGTGTCAACGCTTGGAAGGAACAAGTGTACCTTAGTATTTGGAGGGATTAATTGTGCCAACGATCAACGTTGAAAGTATGCATAGATAGATAGATAGATAGATAGATAGATAGATAGATAGATAGATAGATAGATAGATAGTATTTTAACGACACGCCACTAGGCAGCATCCAACTGGACATGTGACCACACACCACACTACATTGCTCGGTTAGGCCCTGCCCCCAACCACCTTACATTGCGTCTGTTAGGATTTGACCCCCAACAGTACCGAGTGCGATTCTGGGCGGTCTCGAACTCGAGACCACATTGCTAAGGAACTAGTGTGTTACCACTAGACCAAATGCCCAGTTGAATAGCCTCAGTGGTAAGAGAATGGGTCATCGTAGTATGTCCATTGGAAGATATCCTAATAGGTCAATAATTCAAAGTTTGAATTGAAGTTCATGGTCCAAAATGACAATAAAGATTAACGAAACACTAGGACTATCAAATTGATCTGCGAAAAACCTTGCTCTGCGAAAAACCTTGCTCTTGCCAAAACCTTGTCTAGCCATCTGCTATCTGAGCCTTGAATCTAAGATAAGTGAATATTGTTGATTTCTGTTTCTATTTCACTTTGTTAAAATAGAAGATATATTTCTAAGATTATTGTTAAACATGTTATCTTCTTCTTTTACAGTACTGCTCGGATAATAGAAATCAACAATTTCTTAAGGAATGCCCTTTCGCTCAAAGAGAATCAAGGTCATCATGTCCTTTCATAAAATAGAATGTGCAGCAAACTCCAGGTTCTTTCTTAAGATTTACCTCATCCTTCCTTCCTTTGCTTTGCTAGAGTTGTGCAACCAAAGGCTTTATTTGTCCTGCGAGTAAATTAGGCACGTGGACTCACATATTCCTTCTTCCATCAACCACATAAATGGGAACATCACCATCAACATGAGGGATTGCTTGATCTAAATCTGGCAGGGAGTCGCACTGACTTGCATTATTGTTGAACACTTGGAACAGTGTTTGCTTAAGGATTCAAGTAACTATGCACTATACAATAATATTGCATCTCCATATGTAATTGCTCTAGCCATGGCACTGAAGGTGTAAGCGCACTCAGCAAAGGTGACTGTCTCTTTGTTCAGTTCACACTTCTTCTTAAAAGGCCCGCATATTTGTCTATTATCTCTTTCGCAATGGTTCACTAATGGGAAACAACAAGGGATTGACTCGTTGGCACCAGGTACCCTAAAGACAAACATTCCAAGGAATAGCCAATGAAGGCAACTCGACACATGCGAACCAAAAAATCAAGAGGTTAAGGATGTGAGGTATGGTACATGTAGGTGGCACAAAAGATATAGAATAGTGAGGTATATATCTCCAGCTGTACATCAGGATAGTGAGGGTTGATCCCTCCAACTGGTGCTACTACCATCATGGATGAGTTACCCAAATCCATTTTAATCTGAATAGACAATGGGAGGTAGATGGGGAAGTGAAGTTACAGGACAATGAGGGCTTACCTCCGACCATGCATCAGGATAGCGAGGGATATGATCCTCTAGTTGGTAATTCTAAATTTTAAAATTGACAAATGAAATTTAAAATTATTTATTCATGCATTCCGTATCCCATGCATTTAAATACATTATGGAGAATGTCATACATTTCAAAAGAAACTATGTAAATATAATATGTTGCCAGAAATGGAAAATCTCTTCCATGTCTTAATATAAGAATGGATTTTTTATGATGCCATAAGATATAACAAGGAGTCAGGGAGTGCATGGCATTTCTCTGATCATCTGATCATTGCAAGAGAGTGCACTATGAAATTATTCTTGTGAGATGACCTTTTAAGAAAAAGAAACATCGTATTTTTTGGTCTTATCAGCTTTGAAGAGGCCAAAAGAACGTTCTTCCTCTGTGCTTTTCTGATTCTCATCGAACAAGTCAAATATGTAAACTTGGATGGGATAACTAGGATTAGCAGGAGTTGTGCTTCCTGATTTTACACGGTTCACTATATTACGTATATAAGTAGCAGCATTTTGGGAACCTGATCCAGTTCCACCACCGGCAGAAGGCCAACCCGATTCTGTAACCACAACACTAACATCCTTGTGGTTAAGTCTTCCCATAGCAGCGTATACAGCATCAAGTTGAGCATCAAACAAGTTGGAATAATGTTTGCCATTGTCATCAATGCCCTTAGCACTCGATTCCCCTAAGGCATAATCTAAGGAAATACTATTGGAATTATCTCTGTACGAAAAATATGGATAAACATTAACCATGAAACTAGAACCAGAATCCTTGAGAAAATCCAACATGTTTTGTAAAACTGTCTTGTAAGTATCCTGGAATTCTCCTGAGGATGGAGGGTAACTAGTTTTCAGGATATCGAGGGCATGATCTGTGGATATCTTGATTTGGGAATCTAGGTTTCGCGACTGCAAGGAAGTGCGGAGATTCTTCATGGCGGGGACGAGGCTAGATGAAAGGCTAGGATTATATTTGAGGACTTCATTGCCAACAAGGATGGTGGAGATGGGGTCGGAGCCAAAGGGTGCCACGTAGGTGGAGATCCAGCTGTCAGCACTGGATTGGGAGTTGGCGATTGAAGATATGGATGGAGAGTGGATTTATCTGCACTGTAAATTCTGACTTTTCCGATTCCCTGCTGTTTCACCAAGCTAGCTACATCTGACACAGAAGGCAGATTGTTTCCTTGGGTACCATAGTCCACTCCAATCGAAGCTCCTGAAATACCTGCCACAAATCAAAGAGCAAAAATTATACCTCTGTTATTTGCACTGAAACAGAAAATTATGTGCTTACGATTTGGCTGAATGAAGAGAAGAACAAGGCATATGCCCAGCCCAGCGAAGCTCGATCCTTTCGCCATTGTGGATCTGGTAGACAGTGCCGAACTAGGGGGCGTTTTATTCTCTCTGACTGATCGCATTTCGTGCACGTAACAAAGACTTCAGATTTTTGACGTGTTATCTACGTGCCACACTCCAGTGCTCTCTTATTTGAATTCAAATTGCGATTGTCCATTTAAAACCCGACAAAATTTTGGACGTTCTTACCTTGCTTGACAAAATTTTGGACGGTCTTACAAGCAAAATTTTGGACTTTAAGCTTCGTGGCCAATAAGACATGCTTCTCGCCCCCTCCTCGTTCTTCTTTGGTAGGTGGGCGAATATCCTAGAAATATTCCATATTCGTCAATGGTAGGCCTTGCTTTGTGAAAATATTATATCATGTATATGAAATCAGAAAAACGGTCTTATAAAGAAAAGTTTGGAAGATTACAAGAAGTTGCTATGCAACTACAATTTCATTTGGAGCTTTTTCTTTGCAATTATTTATACCTCCCAACACTATTTGCAGATGTTCTTTCATTTGAATTCAAACTCTGAAAACATGACCAAATTCTGGACTTCTACAAAGAAAATAAGGACTTTTAAGCTTATGGCAAAGAAAATAAGGATAAGAATATCATGCCCTCCTCGTTCTCTGTGTGGCGGGAAAAAATTTTAAAATATTATATATTCTCCAACAGGAGATGCTTTTGGGAGAATATTTAAAAAAGGTTCTTATCACATAAGCTTGCAAGATTACAACAAGTTGCTATGCAACTACGAACTACGGTATCAATTTGGAGCCATTGCTTGTTAACTATTGCAGACAATACCTAAATACATTTTTATTTATTCTAGCCACAACATCTAGTCATAGATAATGCCCAAATGAGGCTTCACGATCGAGAAGAGACTGCCTAGAATGCTTGCTTTTCCTCTATAGCTTCTTTATTGTCGAGCAACCTTCACCCACATTTTCATTTCCTTGATCATGCTCATTATCTAACATTGTTACTACAATTTTACATGATGTCACATGATTTAAGAGTAGCCTTTGTGCAAGTATTAGAATTGGTTCAATACAACATTTGGCAAGCAGAATACAACAATGCCTAGGGTTATGCCTTTTTTTTTTTATTGTGATGACATTTGTTGTTGCCCCTAACTCTATTACCACCCTTAACGAATAGTAGCAATAGTCACCAATCGATTATGCAACTTGCAACACCAACCGATTGTGAACATCACTTGTATCACCATGAATTGCCATGGTCTACAACAAACAAATAATTTGTTGCCATGTTAAGTTTGTAGTGTGAAGTGTTTAGCATTGCTAGTAATAATGTAATGATAAATGTTCAAGCGTACAGGAAGAAAGTCATATATGAAATGCACGTATAGTTGAAACAAATGCCTTGATCGCCATTTGCAACAATACCAACTTTTTTGTGCAGAGCATGATAATGTATAAGATATACAGACAAAGGAGATGTATATAGCTTAAATCTTTTTTGGGTTGTCCGAAGGGCAAACCCTTGGGCAGAGTAGCCCTTAAGCTCAAAATATCGCCAAAAGGTTTTGTTTTTTTTTGGACATTTGCATTTTTTTTCCACTAATGTTGAGTAGGGTCAATGAAGAGTGGTGCCAATAACATATCCCCATCTTGTCTATGAAACTTTCTCCCTCCACCCATAAGTTAGTCTACTTCACTAAATGATGGATTCTTGGATTCGCCCCCATGCAAGTTCTGTTCTTGGTAATTATTCTTGGTGTGATTTATGTTTTTATTGTTGATGATAAACAGCTTGACCTTTCTTTTGTCAAGACACATACGCCAATGTCTGGTAACATGTATTCATTATGTGAGTATTACGCTTACAATTGTGTCTAGGGACTTAAGAGATATAAATTGCAGACCCAAATTTTACTTGAGCAAAAAGTATATATTCCATTGCTTGACAAATGAAAGATTTGCCAAAGTTGATATAACTCAAATTGAAGCCCAGAAAAAAATCACCAACATAACTAATAAAAAAAACTAAGATTCGCCTTACAATCTAGATTACACCTATGAAAATTTGGGCTTCAGGGCTACCCTGCTTGGGAGGAGGGGTGATGGAATATCCTTTTGATGCCATTGAATGTACCAAATCAATGGCTCAAGTTAAAAATCTCACCGCGTTGGATGACTCAGATTGAAACTCCTGCTGCATTTTGCGAGTTAGATAGAGGCTGCTTTATTGTCGATTGCCCTGAGAGTGCGTTAGGGGGCAATTCGACCGTCCAATGTGCTTGTGATGCTCCATTGACTTCTTAAATGCGTGGAATATCAGGAGCAGGTCTGTTTGACAGAAGTTCAACTGTATTGTGCAAGGTTTAGTTGTTTGGCATAGCCCTCCTTTAGGGTTGTGAGGAAACATGTGGGTGAATTTCGTGTGTTCAAGGCCGATGCTGGTCATATGTTTCCTGTGTGAAAATGAGTATGTTGCTCTCTGTCTTTTATAAGCTTGGTTCTTGGCTTGTAATGATTTAAGTTCTCATGTAGAATACTAAAATGCCATCTTAGATTTAGATCCACATGGGCCGTTGAGTAGTTTTGACGATATGGTCCAAGTCTTCTCGTTGTGCTTATGTATTTATATGCTTCGCCAAAAATTGTACCCCACTCACAATTTTGTACCCGAATATTGATATGCAAAATATCCATTCTGTATGGGAATATAAAGACGAAGTGTAATGGATCATACGATGCATGACATTCATTAATCGATTGAAGTGTACCATTCCTTAAGTTTAGAATGATGCTTTGATGGCTCTCTACTGGATCTGCCTCATTTGGCATGAGTACTGCGATTTCATTGGATGGGGGCGTACTGTATTGTCTTTTTCTTGCATCTATGCATAGTCTGATATTTATAACTCGGTGTGTGCAAATCAGTTCTACTGTGCTATGTATAGCATGTGCAAATGGGTTATTGTGGTTTATTATCTGTTGGAACTCACGAAGTGTGTCTCTTCTAAGGTCATGCACATAATCTTGTCTATAGCCATTGTTCCTCACTGTCTAAAATATATATTTGGGCATATATTGGTTGGCTATTTGGTTGAGATTGTAGTGTCCTTATGAGATGTGACATTCTACCATTTACTCTTAGTGTGTATAGGCCTCTTGTGTGTTGGTGATGCGTTGATCGGTTCTGATGGCTAGAATCCAAAAGACGATTCTAATGTTTTGGCAAAAGTCTGTAGTTCTTGGACCTGCAAATGCGTACAGTTGCATTAGCAAATGTGGTGGTAATGGCATTAGTGGGAGTTGATTTTACCATGGTTGCAACATTTGGACGACCACAGAGCTTGCGAAGGAAAGTAGCATCTAGGTACATCTTAAGTGCCTTGTGATCTTTCTTTGTCCTTACATGTACGCATCTGTTTGCCTGTACACCCCAGCGTGAGAACCACTGAGCTTGCTTGTTCTTCCAGCAGGCTTTGAGGCATTGGGGACACATCGCCATGGCCAAAGCAAGGTTGGGCAAACGTGTATCACCCATAGCGACCACCTTCTGGAAGTAAATGCTATGGCATTCCAATGCAGCCCGTTGAAGGGGTAGAAAACCTGTCTTCTGGATTAGGATCTGGTATGGAACTGTGGACTTTACCCCAAGGGCTCGTGCCAAGAAGGCTTTCTGCACCTGCTCGAGGTCATTCCAGGTGTTGAGAGATATCATCGGACCCCACAATTCTGCCCCATACAAGAGGGCCGGCTCGACCAAGGCCCGAAACAAGTATGACTAGTGTCATACAACTTATCCTTGTGGCTGTTGTTCTGCATGGCATATAGTGCTTTCCAACCCGCCGTGACCCGCAATCTGATGGCAGCATCCCAGTGGGTGGTAGCAGAGAACTCGATCCCCAAGTACTTGTAGGTCGGAGCCACCTCTACATCTTGTCCCTGGTAAGTGAATGAGGGAAGCCTTGGCTGATGGGATGATGAAACTAGCAGCACCCTAGTTTTGGCCAAGTTATCGGCAAAAAGTGTCAAGAGCATCCAGGTGACGTTGCATGTCCTCTGGACTATAGGCCAGGAGTTGACATCGTCAGCATATATGAGTTGCCGGATTGTGTGATGCATGAGATGGGCGCCCACACCTCCATGCTCAGAGAGCCAATCTTTCAGCTGGTCAATGTATAGGCCAAAGAGTGTGGGGGAGAGGGGGCAACCCTGACGTACTCCAATACTACTGATTACTGGCTGTCCTGACGATGTGATACGCCTTGAGCATGCCTCGTATAGCCTGTATACTACATTCTGCAAGTCAACAAGGGTCCCCAGCTGCCGCAGTCTGTCCCATAACCTGTCCCGGGGCACTGTGTCAAAAGCTTTTGCGAAATCCACGAAACAATAGTACAGGTTTTGTCGGTGATTCCTGCTATCCTCAATCAATGTGCACAGAGTGATGATATGATCAATAGTGGAATGCCTGGGCCGAAAGCCTGCCTGTGTGAGAGCTCGCACATCTGCCTTCTCTGCCCATATTGTCAGCCATTGCTCAAGGATGCCGGCCAACAATTTTGCAAAGAGAGAGCTGACCATAATAGTATGATAGTTGGCCGGGCATTGAGGGTCCCCTGCCTTGGATATTGGCACAACTCTACTAGTGGTCCACTGCAAAGGGAAGCCTTCTTGCAATGCTTTATTGAATAATGTCGTGAGGACAGGCACCAGTGGAGGCCCAGCCCGTTTCAGAAGTTCTGCCTGCATGCCATCTGTTAGCTAGACGTTGTGGGACCATGATAACATCCCCCTCTGTGATGACCAGAGCCATGCCTATCTGTAGAGGGACTGGTGTCCGGCCCCCGAGCTGGTCGTAAAGTTGTTGCAAGTACTGTACCCATTGCTCTGAGGTGATGTTCCCTGTGGGCTGTGCAGTCTTGCTCAAGACCCTTCTCCAGAATGTCTTGGGGTGCCAGTGTTGTTAAGTACGTCAAAATCCGTACGTTTAAAAAACATTTTTTAAGATTTTTTGAAGATTTTTAAAATTTTTGAAAAAAATCTTTAAAAACGTATTTCATATAAAATACGTTAAAAGCACAATTTCATTATATATGGACTTTTCGCAAGTCCATATATATCTCAAATGGTAGCTACTGTTAAGAATATAGGGTTCTTAGGAGCAAAATAATGAAATATATTAGCATGATTCCATTTTGAGGCGGCAAAATTAGGCGGACCTAGAGCAAGGACCAGCACGTCCAACGTAGACAAATGATGATGAAGAAAGACGAAAGGAATGTTATTTGGGATCCATATGTCCCAGACGACCATGACATCTAGAAAATGTAGCGTATTGTGCAACAATATGATGAAGAAAAACAACTTTGGGATATTAAATTTTACATAATTTCATTAAGACATCAGACAGTTTTCAAAGTTCCCAGATAGCAATTAAAAGTAAAGCTAATGTTTTTGACAATGTTAAAGTTTCAAATATCCATTGCATGTTCTGTGATTGCAATTCCTCATCTGGGAGATTATTCTAGGCTCTTATGGGAATAATGTTGTTTTCTTGCACACATTAGTTATTTGTTGTTTGTATTATAATAGGATATCGAAAGGGCAATGTACAAAACGAATTCCATTAGATAAGATAAAAAAAGCATTGCATTGCATAAAACATAAAAGAAAGTTTACAAATAATCAATTTCATATCTAAACCTAACCTAACCCTAACGGCTAACCCTAACAGGAAGTATGGCAAGGGATTCGAGCTATGGCAGGGGCTATGGCTCACGGTCTCAAGCTATGGCAGAGAGGAGCTATGGCAAGGGATGCTTGCATGCAATTTCATGGCGGCAGTTCAGGCAGCGAGTTATCGTAGGGTATGCTTGCAGGAGACGAGCTATGGCAGGGGATTCTTGCAGGCAGTTTCATGACGGCAGCTTCAGGCAATGAGCTATGGCAGGGGATGCTTGCAGGAGAAAGAAAACAGAAGGACGTCATGATTTTCGATAGATGGGGATGGATATGCAGGGCCGGATTGCTGCAATAGAGGGTTTCGGAGCAGAGGCAGCACCACAACAGGGTTTGTTTTTCCTCGTCTAGGTTCCTTGCTGGAACAAGTTTTGCTGCATTTGCATCCCCTGCTTCATCGAAGTTTGCCCTGGATTTTTTGGATCGATTCTTACTGCATTTGCATCCCTTGCTTCATCGAAGTTTTGCTGCTTTTACTTCAAAAAAATCCTCTGTTTCAGTTACAGGTGCGGCAATGCTGGCTTCGGCAGAGACTAATCCCCTTCCATGACGGTTCCAAAGGAAATATTGGTTTCGTATCCTTCGCAGATCCGGATGTTACAGTATGTGACCTGCTTCTAGGATTGAATACTATGAGTGTGTTCGACACCTAAGGGTTCCATCTGCCTAGCAATCTCAACATTTATTTTTGGACTATTTCATTATATATGGACTACTACAATGACAAAGCTATATGTGCCATCCAAGACTTGAGCTACTGGACTTTTTGACAAGAAGGCAATTTCATCGAAGTTGGTACTATCTATTGTCTGTATACCGGCGGTCTCACTGTAAGAACATGAATGTCCATTTGACGAGCCATCCGTGAAGTTCTTACTATGAGATTTCTCTCTTGCAACTGGACAATTCATTTGTACAAAACAGAAATAGGTATGTGATTTCATATCTTTTACATATTTCAATAACATGTGCACATCTTTGATGATGATGAGAGGGTGACTGGGCACATTGGGCCTCTAGTTTTTAGTTTGAGAATGATCAGTCATGTACCACCAAAACATCAAGCCATCACCGCGAGAAGCATTGGTCCGTGAAAAGATAAACCTATGTCCAGGTGATGTCTTGTGTCTAACGTGGGAGATGGAAGCCAATGACTGCTAGTGACTACATAGAGATAGAGACTATCGACTACGCTTGAGAACCGTCAAACAAGAAGAAGATACCCAATACTATCACGATACATGTGCATGCTGCGGAGGCATATGCAGTACTCGCAGGGGATGTCAATTAGTATATGGAAAAGAGTCATCGATGCGAGAGTTTTAAAAATGGTCCATAATTTCAGGTATTGTCCAAAAATAATGAAATTGTGCTTTTAAAAATCTTTAAAATCTTTAATATCTTTAAAAATCCTTAAAAATCTTTTAAAATCCTTAAAAATCCTTAGACTGTGATTTTTTTAATCCAAATATATGATATTCTTGAACTTATTTATCTTTGTATATAAAATTCTTATACTTCTTAACCCCTATAATAATGTTTTTCTGAACTTTCTTAAGAGTTGCATGGCAAAACAACTATTATATCTTTGTACTTGAACCTAATAGTTTCTAATAGTAGCATAAGCTTCTGATTTACTTGTTGGCATGCTACGTCTTCTAATTTGTTGCAAAAATGTGCATTTTAACAATAGCAAATATGTCCAATAAAGAGTGCACAGAATGTGCACTTTTTATATTTTTTTATTTTTTGGCCATACCAAATCATAAAAATCCTTTAAAATACGTGAGGATTTTTATAGAAGTATTTTAAAAATAAAAAACGGATTTTTTAACAACATTGGATCCAGGAGACCAAACATCTGTTGTTGATGCTCTGCGAGGTATCTGGCTTTCTTGTTCTTGAGGAAGGAGCGGTATTGACTGATGGCCTGTGGGCGGGAGGTGGGATCAGTGACTTGCAGGAGTTCGTTTGAGCTCCCGACACTCATCATCGAACCATCTGTTGTGGGGGAAGGTGGCAGCGCCCGAGGTTCTCCGTGAGCGGCCTCTCCCAAAGCATCTCTCAGCAGTTGTCAGAAGCAGATGAGTCAGCTGAATAGATTGCTGTTGAAGTGTGGGGAGTTGCAGCAGTCCCGCCAGGTCATGCTCAAGCAGCTGGGTATAGGTCCCTGCACGGTCGTAGTCCAGGCGCAGCTGAGGCACCAGGAATGTTGAGGCAGTAGATGCACGGGGAGCTTGCCAATGGAGATGCACGAACAGGGGCTGGTGGTCTGAGTCCACTTCCTCGTCCCAAGTGTCTTTTCCAATGGAAAAATGGGTAACTAGGTGCAGATTCTGTTCCTCAACCAACAGATAATCCACCACACTGGAGTCGCCCCCTTGGTTCTCTTGTCTACAAGTGCAGCGGCTGGAAGATGGCCATTGTGCCAACCCATTACAAATAACCAGGTCAAAGATACTACCCAACAACAACAACTGCCTGCCGTAGCGCAAAATATAGTTGTCGTCTGATATCCTTGACCAAGCCACCTCTGCAGGGTTCAACTGCAAGACGTCCTCTGCCAGGGGCTCAATTTTTTGCTAGAGGTTTCTAGCAAAAAAGAGTAGCAGTCACCAATTTGGTTTGCAAATGTTTGTTTCAATTGCTATCTTCTACAACAAACAGTGTTCACACAATCTTCTGCCATGTTAGGTTTGCTCAGCAAGAAGGATTAGAACTTAAAAGTTTTTATTGTGAAGTGTCGTAACACGTAATTGCAGATGAAGAAAATTCATAACTGAAATGCAAGCATGCTGGGAGGAACAAGTGCTCTGATTGTTATTTGCAAGAGTATCATGTTCCTTGTAGAACATAGCAATTCATGATTGATAGAACTAGTGCAAAACCAGCACAAACCCGCAAGATCAACTCAAGAGATAGAATAGAAGACAAGAATAACTCTATTGAGAAAAGCAATAGGAAATACAATCTCTACTTCTGAGCATTGCATAGTACATAATGTACAATCAATATATACAACTGGTGAGACTAAGAATAGTAGTCTACCATTTAACCACCGTCCATTAATTACGGCACTGATTTAGGGTCGGTGCTCAGTGCTAACAAAGTGCTGCCTTCTATACATTTCAGCACCTTCTCAGCACCTGTGTGCTAAGTGCTGAACCACTACTGTTTCAGCACATTATGCTTAGTCAGCATATTTATATTCCAACACTCTCCCTTAAATGTTGCTGACTAAGCAGAAGAAAATCAGCTGAAACCAAGGTAATCCTTCTCTCCCTTCAGCTGCAATTTCTTCATGCCCAAGCTCTCCTTCACATTGACGAGCTTAGATCCAACTACTGGTTTGGTAAAGCCATCAGCAAACTGATCCTGTGGGGAGCAATGAACAAGTTGAGAAGATCCCATTTGGATCTGCTCACGGACAAAACACAAGTGGGTGTCAAGGTGTTTTGTCTTTGGGTGGTACTTAGCATCCTTGGCAAGATGGATGGTACTTGTGTTGTCGCACAATATAATAGCCGAGGATGGAGGTACCTACAGATCTGTCTACAAATGTTTAAGCCACAACAATTCCTGCATCCCAACACTGAGTGCTTTGAATTCTGCCTCCGTGGTGCTGATTGACACTGTAGACTGTCTTTTGGATAACCATGTCAGCACGTTAGACCCTATGAACGTGACCATCCCTGTTGTGGACCTCCTGTTATCATGACAGTTAGCATGATCTGCATCAACAAAAACTTTCAGCTGGAAATCAGAGGACCTCTGATAAAAGAGACCTTCATGTGAAGTCCCCTTCAGATATGCCAGCAGTCTTTTAGCAGCCTTCCAGTGCGACTGCCTGGGATTGCTCATGAATCTGCTCAGCACTCCCACAGCAAAAGAGATATCAGGTTTAGTGACTGTGAGATATATCAATGCCCCTACCAAACTTCGATAGAGAGTGGGATCACACTCCTCACCATCAAAATCAAGCTCAAGCCTTGTGCCTGGATCAAAAGGACTTGCCACAGCCTTGCAATCTTGCATACGATACTGCTGTAACATTTCTTTGATATATTTCTGCTGAGAAAGATAGATGCCATCTGAGTGCTGCCACACTTCTACACCGAAACAGTAATGCATAAGGCCAAGATCAGTCATCTCGAAGGAGGAAGATAACTTCAACTTCATCTTCTGTGATGATCAAATCATCAACATACAAAACCACAATGCACATTCGGCCTTCATGTGATTTGTAATAAAGATTAGGGTCTGCTGCACTTCTACTGAACCCCTGCTCAAGAAAGAAAGCATTAATTTTTACATGCCAACATCTTGGATCCTGCTTCAAGCCATAAATGCTTTTCTTCAAATGACAAACCAGCTGCTTCTTTCCTTGAACAACAAATCCTGGAGGTTGAGTCATATAGACCTCTTCCTCCAAATCACCATTCAAAAAAGCAGATTTAATGTCCATTTGAAACATTAACCAACCTTTCATCGCAGCAAGAGCTATAACTGATCTAATAGTGGACATTCGGGCTACGGGAGCAAAGACTTCATCATAATCTAAGCCTTTTTTCTGTGCAAAACTCTTGGCTACAAGTCTAGCTTTGTGCTTTGACACTGTCCCATCAGCATGAAATTTGGTTTTAAATACCCACTTACAGCCAATAACTTGCTTATCAGCTGGAAGTTCAACCAATTCCCATGTGCCTTGCTTCAACAATTGAGAGTATTCTTCTTCCATTGCATGCTGCCACTGCAGATCACTAGCTGCTTCATGAAAGGTGTGTGGATCAACATGATCTTGGACCTTTGCCATTAAGGCAAGGTTACATGATCCATTAGACTTCTCCTGTTTCTCCATCAGACGTGCTGATCTCCTAGGTTCAACAACAGGTACAACAGGTGCTGCAACCGGTTCTGCAACAATTTGTTTCTCCTTGAGACGTGCTGATCTCCTAGGTTCAACAACAGGAGGTATAGTAGGTGCTACAATAGGTGTTGTAATAGGTGCTGGATCAGGTGCTACAGTACCTTCATGTGTGCTGGACTCCCCCTGAAAGGAACCAACCTGGTCATGGACCATAGGGCGAGTGGGATTGGGATCATCTCGTGCTACTACGTCAGGCAAATGTGAGTTTACTGGAGAAACCACTAGAGAAGGAGAGAAAGGTCTACCAGCAGCTGCTATCAGATCTCCAACATTCAAGCTGCTGTTATTGTGAACTGCAGGAGTATCACTGGAAGATATGCCATCATATACAGCATCTTCAACGAACTGAACTGACCTGCTTACAATAACCTGCTTGTTGGAAGGATCAGACAACTTGTAACCTTTCTGATTTTCTGGATACCCAATGAAGATGGCTTTGACAGCCCTGTCATGCAACTTCCCATACTTTTTCAGCTTTTCAGCAGGTATGGAAGCATAAGCCAAGCATCCGAACACCCTTAAATGAGACACATCTGGTTTCATTCTCCAAAATGCTTCATAAGGAGTCACATCCTGGACTGCCTTAATAGGCGACCTATTTGCCAAATATGCTGCCGTCACTACTGCCTCTCCCCAAAAAGATTCAGGCAGTTGCTTGTGACTCATCATAGATCTTGCCAAATCAAGCAAAGATCTATTCCTCCTTTCAGCTACACCATTTTGTGGATGAGCATAAGGAATGATTAACTATCTTTCAATACCTTCTTTCGTGAGAAACTCATCAAAGGCATTAGAAACATATTCACCTCCATTGTCACTTCTCAACTTTTTTATTACTAACCCCGTCTGCTTTTCGACTGCTGCTTTGAAGGCCTTGAACTTGCCAAGCACCTCAGTTTTGCAGTCCAAAGTATACACCCAAGTGTACCTACTGAAATCAATCAGGGTCAAGAAATACCTCTTTCCACCTAGTGAAACATCAGACATATAGCACAAATCAGAATGCAGCAGCTCAAGAGGTTGAGTTGCTCGATGAATAGCCTGCTGTGGAAAAGGCTGTTGAGGTTGCTTTCCGAGATGGCATGCAACACACTCAAGCTTGACACATTTCAAAGAGGGAATACCTGTAACCATCTTGTTCTTGTACAAAGCATGTACAGCAGTGCCTCCAACATGACCAAAACGAGCATGCCACAGATGCTCAGCAGTCAAATCAGCACATACAAGACCATGTTCAGTCTTATGAACTGAACCATCAAAGACATACAAGCCATTCTGCAACGTCCACTGTGCCATGAATTGCAGACTTTTCAAGTCAATTCCTTCAAGTGGATTCCTGCCCAGCAGATAGGCTTTGCCATTTCCGAGAACAATGTGATGGCCTGCTTTATCAAATTCAGCAGCAGACATGATGGGAGCAAACATGACATTCCTCACCTTACTAACTACATCACATCCATGCAATTGAAAAGCTACAATCCCCTTTCCTGTGATAGGAAGAGAATATCCATCACCCATCTTCACATCACCTTCAGATCGAGGTTCAAGTTCAGAAAACACATCTGAATCTCCAGTAGGATGAACCGTGGCCCTTGAGTCCAAAATCCAGTCCTTCTGTAAGGTGCTGGTCGCTGCTGCAAGATTCAGATATTCAGCATCAAAAGTGGCACATGCAACAGCACTTGTCTCTCCCTTAGAGTTGACTGTTGTGCTTCTCGTGTCACTACCCTTTGAGCTTTTCTTCTCCTTCTTATAATTCGAACTGTAGTGACCATTTTCACCATAATTCCAGCACTTGAACTCCTTCGATTTCTTACCTTCAGACTTCATATTTTCAGACTTCATATTTTCTTACTTCCTAGAGTCTTTGCTATCAGCAAACTTCTTCTTGGTGTCAGCCCAAAAAGTAGACACAAAATTAGCATGGCCCACTCTCGCATCTCTTGGCTTCTGCACCAATTCCTCTTGTTGCAGTAGAATGGTTACTTTGGCTATATCAATCTTCTCCTTGTACCTGATCTTCGAAGAGATAATATCATACGAAGGAGGAAGACCAACCAAGATATCTTGAATCAGCTGTTTTTCAGACAGCACTCCACCAGCAGCCATGTAATCCAAGCGCCATTGCTTCATCTGAGTAAGGTACGCTGTGACAGATTTGAAATCACCTAATTGGGCATGTCTCATTTTGTTCTGGATCAGCATTTGGGTAGCCATACCCTTGCTATCAAGAGACTTCTCTAAATGAGACCACATCTCCTTAAACTCAGTAAAATGGTTGATTTCATGACCAATTGTCTCTTCAGCCAACATGTTGACAAGAGCACGAGCTTTCTGGTTTATCCTGCCAGCATCAAATGACTTAATACTGATAAAATCTTTATCAAACACCGCTCCCATGTCACTAAATATCAAATAATTCACCATGAACTTCTTCCAAGCATGGTAATTATTATTAGTGAGCTTTGCATTCTGTGAGAACTTGAATGGATCCATGAATTTCTCCTGCTTTCAGCAGCGAAACAGATGGTTGAGAAAACAAATTCGTTACCAAACAAAGCACCCACTAGAAAAGTTGAATCTTGAATTTTGTTGCCAAAAAGGTCTTGAAAAACTCGAATCTCACACCAGAACTTGCTGGAAAATCCGAATCACTCTCCCAAAACACTTCCTCCAGGCCAAAAAGCAAGAATCTTCTCCAATGCTGCAAATGAGATTTTCCACCACCAAATCTCAGCCAAAGAACTCTGAAAACGATGGCCAGTCCAATTTGGATGCTTCTTCAATAGCTTGCTCTATTCTTCCCTCAAGAAAGCGTCTGATACCATGATAGAACTAGTGCAAATCCAGCACAAACCCGCAAGATCAACTCAAGAGATAGAATAGAAGACAAGAATAACTCTATTGAGAAATGCAATAGGAAATACAATCTCTACTTCTGAGCATTGCATAGTACATAACGTACAATCAATATATACAACTGGTGAGACTAAGAATAGTAGTCTACCATTTAACCACCGTCCACTAATTATGGCACTGATTTAGGGTCGGTGCTCAGTGCTGACAAAGTGCTGCCTTCTATACATTTCAGCACCTTCTCGGCACCTGTGTGCTAAGTGCTGAACCACTGCTGTTTCAGCACATTATGCTTAGTCAGCATATTTATATTCCAACAATGATGAATAAGCTCAGATCATGAAATTATTGCTATAATTGTGCTATTATAGATGATGATTACAATCAATCCCTTATGATCCTACATGTGGTTGTTCTAACACGGTCTGATATGTTTGATTCTTTCAGCTACATGTTGCTATTCTGCACCAATGCTATCGGGTAGCCTACATCGGGGATATGGTAACAATGGTCTAGAACCTGAATCTAGCCTAACTAAGGGGATTATCATAGGTTTTTGCAATTGTAGAAACATTCACACTTGTATATACATATTTATACAATTCTACCGTGGTGAGGGTTGGAAATTCAACTTCTTCTTGGGCTTTTAGATGAATGTGCGAACTTAAACTTTTATTGCTATGAAGTGTTGTACTACAATTAGTACTGTAGTATATTTGTCTAAGGCATATGGGATAGGTTAGAACTAACATACAAGCATGCTCTGATTGACATCTTGCAATAGCATCATGTATGCTACAGAAGATAGTAGTTGATTGTGAATAAGTTACTGTAATCTATTATTCGTGTAGATAGTAGTTGATTATGAATAAGTTACTGTAATCTATTATTCGTGTAGCTGAGTTTGCCATTATATGACTTCTTCTCTTCATGTAGGTATTGGATGAAATAGCAGGGTCTCGTCAGGTATCTTGAGAAAGGATTATGAGTATACAAAAATGAGATAGAAAGGACTTAGCCTACCTTGTTTTAAAGTGGTTGTTTGGAAAGGCCTGTTTTGTCCATTAAATGGTCAAGTGAATGGTCAATTCCCATTGAATGGTCAATTGACGCCAAAAAAGGGCAAGGGCCCAGTAACCTAATCTATGCAAAAGACCAAATCTAAAAATCGAGGAATTTTACTCCGAATTTTTTCTTGTGGCTTCTTAGATGGCGTTTAGAATAGAATATGCATGGACGCGTTCTACGGTGGGCCTGGTCAACGTTTCCTGGCCAAAGACTTGCCCAATCGGGTCGTCCCGTTAGCAGAGCACCGTGTTGTGAACGAAACGGCGATGGCCCTCTACAAATCGTAAGCAGAACAAAGCAGAGGTGCGCCAAGAGGATGGATATGGCGCACAAATGGCTGGTTTTTGCTATGCTTTTTATGCCTCTGTTTTCTGGTTTGCACGGAAAAGAAGAAACATTAGCAGAGGATGAAGCGGCCCTTCTGGCCTTCAAGGCTGGAATTACAGAAGACCCAAATGGGGCACTTCAAAACTGGGTTTCCGGCACAAATTCTTGCGAATGGAATGGCGTAAAATGCAGCCCGGATGATTCTCTTGGAAATAGAGTGGTCGGTTTAGAGTTATCCTCTTTTGGGCTAAAAGGGTCTGTTTCTGCCCATCTTGGTAAGATTTCTCACTTGCAATACTTGATTCTTTCTGACAATGGATTTTCTGGAAATCTAGCTGCCCTGTTTAAGGCCCCTTTCCATTGGCGATTGCCGGGCTTTTCTGCTCATCCGACGGCGTTTCCTGCTTTACAAATTCTGGATCTGTCACATAATCAGCTGAGTGGAAGCATTCCTCAAGAAATAAGCTCCTGTGCTAATTTGGTATGGCTTAATTTGGGAGATAACAGGATTGCGGGCGAAATTCCTGAGACAATTGCGGATTTAGCTCTTGAGGAGCTAGACATAAGCAATAACTACTTGGTTGGTGCTATTCCGGCAGGAATTTCTAGAATCAGGAGTGTGAATGTGGCTAGAAACCAGCTAGAAGGTCCAATTCCATACATGAAATTTGTGCAGCAGAGAAGATTTTATGAGGGAAATCCAGGGCTCTGTGGACTGCCACTTTCCAGCCCCTGCATAGCTTCATCCCCTTCACAATCCCATCCTCTAAGAAACCAAATTTATGACTTGTTCTCAAAACTAGCACATTTCAGAAGAACCACACCTGCCACATGGACGGCTCCGATCGCGCGGTCTCGGCAATGGATGGCTGAAAATACTGCAGCTTCTCCAGATCTCTCCCCTGCATTAGCCCCTACTTCTTCACCTTCTCACAAGCACAACAAAAGATGGTCTGCCTTCAAAAAATGGGGCATTGGTGGTGGCTTGGGAATAGCAACTGGCTTGTTGCTTGGTTTGCTTCTAGGTGGGATCTATAGGCTTGGCATATACATTCGGAACAGATCGAAGAAACCAGAAGGCCCCAGAGTTTTCCACAGGAAACTCCAGCCTAAAATGCTTGAGTTTTTAGAGAAGGATGGTGCCCTTGAGGATAAGGAGCTTATTGGTCAGGGTGGTTTTGGTCAAGTTTACAAGACTAAGCTTGAAAATGGTCTCGTGGTTGCAGTGAAAAGAATCATGATCCAAGATGAAATGGAAACCCCTAGCCATGGGTCTACCCCTAGCCGTAGGTCTAAGAACCAGGAATTGCCTGAGGTTGATATATTGGGGCAAATCAGACACATGAATCTCGTCCCCCTATATGGTTATCTGAAAAGGCCAGATGCTCATCTCTTAGTGTACAAGTACATGGAACATGGTAGCATATCAGATGCCCTTCAAAAGGTCAGAGATGGAACACTTGAACTAAAGTGGGATGTGAGACACAAGATTGTGAAAGGAATTGCTACAGGACTCAGCTATCTGCACAACGATTGTGAAACTCCCATTATTCATCGAGATCTCAAACCAAGCAATATTCTAATTGATGAAGACTTTGATCCTCATTTGTCTGACTTTGGGATAGCAAGGACGTTACCACAAGATAAGACTCATGGCACTACCACTTGCCCTGCTGGAACCTTTGGTTACATGGCTCCGGAATACTATCAAACTTGTAAGTATACCACTAGCAGTGATGTGTTTAGTCTGGGGAGTCGTCATCTTTGTCATATTGTCAGGAAAGGAACCTAGTGATCCTAATTTTTCTGGTTTAAGTATTGTGGACCACATGGGAATACTTGTTCAAGAAGGTCGGGAGTTGGAGGGTGTTGATCCTACACTTCATGGAGATGCAAATGGACAAGGCTCGCATGAAATTGACCATGAGAATTGCTTGTTTCTGCACTCGGGTTGATCCTGCAAAGAGACCCACTAGCCAAGAAGTGTGTCTCATGCTGGCAGAGGAACCTAAATTTGCGCACTAAGGTTGCCTTACTAAATGTTTAATAAATGCTTAGATAAAGATGTTCGGTGCAATGGCTGGTCACTAAATATATGGTCTATCAGTTTATGGGTACAAAAATAATAATGTGGGGACTTGATTTGTTCTTAAATGTTGGAAACATTACCAAAATATTATATTAATCTTTTTATTGAGATATTTAATTTATTTTCCAAGTGGCTTTTACTATTGATTTTAGATAGTGCTAGAAAGATAAACCCCCCTCCCCTCTTTACCTCCTCCCCAACAAAAAAAAAACCCCACTTTTTTAGTTGATGGTTTGTTTAGCAGGCTTGACTTTTTTTGAGGTAAAAAAAAGATTGCTTCAATTCTAGCCTATTCGCATGACTTACCATCTTATTTAAAATTTGTTTCCTATGCTAGATCTAGATAATTTCAGATCATCCAACAAGGAAAACAGAAATTCCTAGAAAATGCAAACCTCTATCTATTCCTTGGAGTTTTCTTCTTGTTGATGGCCTTCATGGGGCTATTTGTGATCTACCCTCATTTCCTTTAGTCCGAATTGACAAACTGATAATGCCATTTGGGAGCTACATTTAAAACCATAAAAGATCTTACAGACAAATTTCACTGCAATGGTACCTGTGCTTTTGGGAGCAACCTCCATTCTTTGGTTGCCATCTTCGCTCCTCTCAAGAAAAACTTGGGTTAGGCTTTTCCTTTTCAATATTATCCCCATCGTTTTAGAGCTACGATGTCCTCCCCTCTTTTTTTTTTTTTTTTTTTTTTTAGTGAGTATTTTATATAGTCGTCTAACTTTTTATTTCTAAACTTTCCCTTGGTCATTCATTGACCCGCCTAAGACCCAACTTTAACTTTATTTTTTACTTTTTTCAATTGACCTAGAGCTATGGTGCATGTATCTTGCATTTCATTACAATATTCTAAGTTTTTATTTCTAAACTTTCTCTTGACCGGTTCTAGCACGCTCTTAAGCCTTAGTATTTCTTTGTCCATATTTTGTGTTTTATCTCTATGGAGGAGGTTTTAGCATTGTTACAGCAAGCCCAGTAGCTTGTTTAAGTATGTCATCAATTGCATAGTTAGACAATAAAGAGCTAAGAGAACAGGTAGTGTCTCATGAATTAGTTTCTAGCTCAAAAAGGAGACCATCAGAGCATAAAATGAGTTTCATGAAGAAATTCACTACAAGAGAATGACTGTTAGACGTAGACGTAGATAGTCTTCACATAACATACAATGCGTACTCTTAAGGCTAGCGGTTGTCTAACGAATGTCACCCTAGCATAAATGTAGATCGATCCACACCATGGGATCAAGATTCTCGTGAGACATCAAGTGATATATATTTGGTCCTTTAGTGTTTCTTCTCATTTGGCATTCTTCTCCCTATGATTATAGTAGCATTGGCATCTTCTCACAGCAACATTTCCTATTGACCTTTCGTCTCCTCCTTCTTTTCAATAAATCTTCTCATTCCCTTCATTTCTCCTTCTTTTAGGTGAATCTTCTTCATACTCCCCTTCAAAGCGACTTCCTCTTGCCATCACTATGTTATGCTTCATCGGTTTCTATCTCCTTCTCGTCCATTTGGTATGATCACGGTGTGGTAAGCCCGGTATGGTATGGTTCTTCCTTTATCTTTCATTGTTTGGGATTTGTTATTTTCGTTCAATTTGATGCCTTCGAGTTGTGCATGGTGCATCTACAAAAAGGAGTGATCAAATTATTAAGGTTTATTATTTTCCTTTACATTTAATGCCTTGAGTTTGTGCATGGTGGATATCCACTCAGAAGGGATGATAAAAGTTACCGCTTATGTAGATTATGTCAATTTTCAACGATCTTCCATTGTCTTTTGCAATTTGTTGGTTCAGGTTACTAGCTTCTATAGATAAAGTAAAATTTCCACAATCTTCTATTGTTTTTTGTAGTTTGTTCCTTCTGTTTTTTTTTTTTTTTTTTTTTTGAAGGATAAAGAATTTTCCATTTATAGGTAAACTATTACATGACCTTATAGCGGATAGACACCCTCCCGAACAAGTTTGAAGAGGGGGATAGCTACAAAGCCCTTTTGGTATGTAGATGCCTTCTTCTTAAGGTGGTAGTTTGATGAAGGTCTCCCAAAACAAGGAAACATCAACTTCGACCACACTCTTGAACTTTCTAAGCTTCTCTATGAGCGTGTCTATTTGTATGGTCATGAGTATATGCTTCTTTGCCTAGAGTGAGCAATTGCGCCTTTTCCATATGACCCATAATGCCCATGATCCGACAATATGAAAAGCTTTGCGTTTTGAGGCCCGCCATTCTTTTGGATATCTACCTAGAAGGAGATGTTGGTCCCCGGTAATGTTGAACATATCCATGCACCACCACACAACTTGCGGTCGATTGCACTTTCGCGCTAAGCGATGTTCGAGACTCTTCCTCCATCTTGCACAATGGACATAGAGGGCTCACGTCGACTTTGAATTTGGATACCCTTCGTTTTACCATTGGAACCCTATGAATTACTTGCCATAAAAGAATTCACCGGGGAGGGAGAAGTTTTATCCATACACCCCTCCAAATTTCCTTCACGTATGTCGGTGTCCATTGAGTTGGTAGCAATAAAGTACCTTTTTGTCTTCAAGCGCTTATATGCTGATTTCACAAATGACCCACTTTGCAGATTGATCGAGAACCCAAGGTTTCTTACTCGTGCTATTTATGTGGTTTGGAAGGCTTCTTGCCCAATACATTCCCACATTGTTTTGTTGATGCGGAGGCCATCCATTACCGTTAACTGACCACCTTCATACCACATTGCACATGAATCAATGCCGCAGTTGATCCATCTTCTCACCACTCGATGTCACCAAAAGGGCTAAGGGACCGGATTCTTATTGCGGTGGTTATTGACCGGAATCCACCATGGTGGAGTAGTACTTCGGCTAGCAATTCTCGATATTCAACTTGAAGAGCTCTTTCACCACCCATCCGCAGAAATGAGAGACCTCTTAAGAAACGGTGAGGCCTCGGGAACTTGGTTTCAAGCCATAAAATAGAGACCATGGAAGAGATACTTGTCTTGATACTTTAGCATGTAATGCGGGGGAAACATATGGCTTTGCTTATGAGTTGGAGGCACTCAAGACTTCGTTTTTCTCCTCTAAAATATTCCACATGCTTTTGGCTACTAGTATTTTGCTTTGTAGGGGTTAAGTCAATCATGCCTATTCCCCCTTCTTCCTTATCTTTTACATTTCCACCATGCTATTTTCACTAGTGCTCCTTCCTCGTTGCCTCCCACACAAGTTTCTAATTGTCCCTTCCATTTCTTTACTTTCTGGTGGGGCTATGAGGAGAGATGAGAGATAGATAATGCGTCTTTGCCAGCACATGCTTTCCGCTACTACTATCCCGCCCGACCAATGATAGTTTTGCGACTTTCCACAATTCAGGTGTTACAGTAATCCTAATATCAACTCATCCCATACTTTTGTTGAGGGTACTTTAATTCCCACCGATTCCAAGAAGGTTAGAATACTCCCCATCTTTTATGATTTTCCACGGAGGCGCTCTAAACACATGGGATGTGGTCCTTCCCGGCCCATTCTTGTAGAGCATTTCTTCCGATTGATGAGACATCCAGGGGCCAGAGAAAGTATCTAACAAAGCTTGGGCATTCTTTGTTCCTTCTGTTTTGATGCATTGGTTGATAGCGTAATGAATCCATATATAAAAAGCATCATTAAATCGTTGCTATTTGGCTTGGATAGAATCATGATATAAGATGAAATGGAAACCCCTAGCCATGGGTCTACCCCTAGCCGTGGGTCTAAGAACAAATTGCACGAGGTTGATATATTGGGGCCGTCGGACACATGAATCGGTCCCCCATATGGTTATCTGAAAGGCGGATGCTCATCTCTTAGTGTACAAGTACATGGAACATGGTAGCATATCAGATGCCCTTCAAAAAGGTCGAGGAGATGGAACACTTCATCTAAAGTGGGATATGAGACACAAGATTGAGAAAGCTCTGAGGACTCAAGTATCTGCATAATGACCTGGAACTCCCATTATTCATCGAGTTCTCAAACCAAACAATATTCTAATTGATGAAGACTTTGAACCCCAATTGTCTCGACTTTGGGATAGCAAGGATGTTACCACAAGATAAGACTCATGGCACTACCACTTGCCTGCTTTGAACCTTTGGTTACATGGCTCTGAATACTATCAAACTTGTAAGTATACCACTACCACCGATGTGTTTAGTCACGGAATTAAGTCATCTTTGTCATATTGTCGGGGGAAAGGAACCTAGTGATCCCTAATTTTTCTGGTTTAAGTATTGTGGACCACATGGGAATACTTGTTCAAGAAAGGTCAGGGAGTTGGAGTGTATTGATCCTACCCTCCATGGAGATGAAATGGACAAGGCTCGCATGAAATGACCATGAGAGTGCTTGTTTCTGCTCGGGTTGATCCTGCAAAGAGAGACCCACTAGCAAAGTGTGTCTCATGCAAACACGAGGAACCTAAATTTGAGCACTAAAAGTTCTCTTACTAAATGTTTAAATGTTAGATAATAGATGTTCGCTGCAATGATTGGTCACTAGATATGTGGTCTATTGGGTAAAAAAAATAATGTAGGGACTTGGTTTAAATATTGGAAACATTAAAATATTATATTAACGTTATTATTGAGATATTTTTTTTTCTTTGATGTCAAAAGTGGCTTTTACGATTGATTTTAGATAATGCTAGCAAGATAACCCACATACCTCTTTTTTTACTTGATGGTTGTTTAGTAGGGCTTGGCTTTTGGGTAAAAAGATTGCTTCAATTCTAGCGTGTTTGCATGACTTACCATCTCATTTAAATTTGTTTCCTGTGCTAGATCTAGATAATTTCGGCCTTCCACCAAAAACATAAATCCTAGAAAATGCAAACTCTATCTATTTCTTGGAGTTTTCTTCTTGCTGATAGCCTTCATGGGGCTATTCGATCTACCCTCATTTCCTTTTGGATTGAGTTGACAAGCCGATAATGCCATTTAGGACTACATTTAAAACCATAAAAAGATCTTACGGACAAATTTCCACCAATGGTAGGCGTGCTTTTTGGGACAACCTCCATTCTTTGGTTTGCCATCTCTGTTAGTGTCAATAAAAACTTGGGTTAGGGCTTTTCCTTAGTATCCCCATCTTTTTAGAGCTATGGTGTGTCCTTTCTTTCACCCCTCCCCTCTTTTCTCTCTCTCTTTTTTTTTTTTTTTTTTGTGTGAGCATTTTATGCGATCTTCTAACTTTACTTTCTAAACTTTCTCTTATTTGTCCATTGAGTGTCCTAAGACCAACTTCGACTTTTTGTTTTTTATTTTTTCAATTGACCTAGAGCTATGGTACATTTATCTTGCATTTCATTATAAAAGTTTTTATTCTGAACTTTCTCTTGACCGGTTCTAGTGCACTCTAAGCCCAAGTATTTCTTTGTCCATATTTTTGTGTTTTGTCTCTATGGAGGAGGTTTAGCATTTATTCTGACAAGCCCAGCAGCTTGTTCAAGTATGTCATCAATTGTATAGTTAGACAATAAAGAGCTGAAAGCGAGGTGAGTGTCTCATGGGTGGTTTCTAAAAGCTCAAAAAGGAGGCCATCGAGCATAAAATGAGTTTCAGAAAGAAATTCACTACAAGAGAATCGTTAGGCGTTAGAAAAAATGAGTCGGATAGTCTTCACAAAATAGATAAGCTTGTCTACGTACTCTTAAGGTGACCAATTGTCCGACAAATGTTACCGATCATAAAATGCAACCGATCCACACCGTGGGATGGATTCTCTCGTGAGAGGCAGAGTGATAAAAAAAACTATTCTATTCTATTCTATTCTTTAGGTGTTTCTCATTCGGCATTCTTCTCACACGATTATAGTAGCATTGGCATCTCCTCCACGTACTTGTTCCTATTGCCCTTTTCGTCCCTCCATTACACCCACTCTTTGTTTCCTCACCATAGAATAAAATAACGGCTAACATTTTATGAATAAAGCTATTCTATAAGCGAGTTTTACCAGAAAAAGCGGCTAAAGTAAATGGAAAAAATGCCAAAAAAAAATTTTAGCTCAATTTGTTTTGCCGCCAAGTGAGTTTTTTTAGGTTGAATAGCCAAACCTTTACCTCTAGATATATCCATTAGGACATCGATTAAGCTAAACCTAAGATAGAGTGGGCTTGGAAAAAGGATGAATTAGCCGAAATTCAACACCAATGTATGTACTAACTTTAAGAAATTTCAAGTAGGGTTTATATTTTTCTTTTCTTTTTTTCACTTTCTTTTCTTGTTCCAACTATAATGTTGAAGCATTAGAATAGAATAGAATAGAATATCTAGCATTATAACGAGGGGTTTTGTGATTTTATCGCTTTTTGGCATGGTTTTGGGCCCATTAAAGCGGTATTTCTAGAGTGCACCATTTGTTAGCCATTGATTTTTAAAGAAGAGGAAAAATGGTGTGGTTGTGGGGCTTTTATTGTTTTGCATGTTTTTAGTTTAGGTTTTAAATCTTAGGTTAATATTAGGTTTGTGGTTTTGAATAGGTTTGTGGTTAATATTAGGGGTTCGGATATTAGGGTTTTACTTGATTATGGCGGTGCATGATGGAGTCTGATAGATTGATGATTGGTAATAACAACTTTGAGTTGTTTGGGTCCGTGGGATTAAGTCCAAATCCCCGAGGATTCTGAAAGGTTTTATTCGCGTGTTTGAAGAAGCGGTGAATTAGATGTAAAATCGAGCCCCATTTTTTTGTTTTGAAAGGCCAGACGGTAATTAGAATCCGCGAAAAGAGCTTGGGAATGGCTCACACGAAAAGATTTGGAATTCCTCCTTCGTGAAATGGCGGTCAGGTCGTTAGAAGAGAATACACAAATGTTGAAGCCAAAATGATGATGTTGCCCAAACGGATAAGCGGATACCACACCATATTTGCACCTATATTTTGTCCCCTTTAGTAGCATATCCGTCAGATTCTTGCTGCATAATGGGTGTGGACTTTTCATACTCTCGCAATGCTTGATGAAATGAATTCGTCTGGTGACCCGATGGATGGTTGTGAGACAAAATTTGGCCCGGGTTTTTCTTTACGCGCTCTTTGTTTTGTGTCAAGTGCATTCTTTGAATAGTATGCCCGGTGAAAATCATATGGCCAGCCCAAGTTATGGCAAGCCATCAGATGTAAAAATGGACTCTTGGCGTGTGCGCTATCTCACCACCCAACCGCCTAAGAGGCCCACTAACCGCGGCTGCCCCAAAGCTCTCCCAGAAACTACTATATAGCATGCGCCCCCTTTGGTCCTTCTTTGGACCAAAAGCCCTCTTTGGACCATAGGGCCCCTTTTTGAACTAAAAGCCCACTTTGGACCATAAGGCCCCTTTTGGACTAAAGGCCGTCCTTGGCATATTGCATTCCCCCCCTCTTGACATTACCGGTCTTACTGGCGCAAAGGGTGTCTAAATACCTTTAGCCATCCAAGGCATAATCCTTCCTTGGCCCTCGCCCAGGCGATAGAAGCGTGCTTGGACTTCCTCTTGTCTCTCGGCTTCCTTTGCTTTCAGATCTTTATATTCCCTAAGAATATCCGGATAAAGCTTCTAAAACATTACCACGCACCTATGGCGTCCTCAAGGTTTGTGGCGAACTTAACCAAGTATTGTCTTGAACCACTAGTGGATTTATCGCAAAATTGTTTCGGCTCTAGAACTGGAATCATCAATCAGTGCTGGCTCGGTTAACCTCCCAAGTTGGGGTAACTCCTTACCATGATAAGCCTTAGGAATGGGGCTTTTCCAACCTTGAGGCAATCTTAATTGATATGCATTCTCATTGACCACTTTAATAACTTGAAATGGTCCATGGGGAAGCGGGGTGCCAACTTAAGATCCTTCTTCTTGGCGCATCTTTCTTAAAGTGACCTTTATGGATCCTCATCCATACAATCTCCTTCCTTAAAACCATTGGTTGCCGCAACTTAGATGATTTATTTGCAAAGATGCTTGAGCATCTTTCGAATCTGACTTGAAGCAAGTCTATGAATCCTTATGCTCAATAACCAAATCATCCGGCTGGAACATCCTCACACACTTGAAAAATTGGCTCCCGCGCCTGAGGTGACCATGGAAGCCTTTGAAAAGCGTCATCTTTATGGTAAGGCCCGATAGGTATTATTATACACAAATTCAGCAATAGGCAAATATTCTTCCCAATGACCTTGATGTTCATTGACAAACCCCCTTAAGATGGAACAAATAACTTTATTTACCACCTCGGATTGTCCATGGGGTTTGGGTGAAAGCGATTGGAGAACCTTAACTTCGTCCCCAATTGCATAAACAATGCCTTCCCGAGAATTTACTAGTAAAACTTTGTATCGCGATCAGATATAATAATCTTTGGCAACCCATGTAGCCTAAATATCTCTTTTGATAAAGGCGTAAAGCGCACTATAAGCCGTCAACTTATCCGAACAAGGAATAAAATGAGTGTGCTTAGTTAAACAATCAACAATTGTCCAAATGACGGTGTTCTTGCGAGAAAGGGAAGACCAACAATAAAATCCATAGTGATACGTTCCCACTTTGCCTCTGGAATAAGAGCAAGGATAAAGGAACACCATGAGGGTTTCTTGTTAGCTTTCTTTATCCGTTGACAAGTAACACAATGCGAATATGAACAAAACATCTCTACGCAATCCAGGCCAAATAAAGTATGGTTTCAAAGCTTTGCCAAAGTTGCCCCCGCCCACGATGACCCATGATGGGTGCATCATGGACTTCTTTAAGAATGGTAGTGGCCAGAAAGTTCCGCTGATGCATAGCTTTGGACCTTTATACAAGAACCCATTAATGATCTTATATCCATATGCATTGCCACTTTGAGCTAACAACCAAATATCCTTATAATCGAGAGTCCGATTGGCATACAATGGTTTCATTCCCCCAAATGGTTGGATTGTGCTATAGAAGAGAACAAAGCTGCATAGCGTCTACTTAAAGCATCAGCTACAACATTCTCTTTACGGGGCGATAATCCTTTGAGAAATCATATTCTTTGCATAAAAAGCAACCCATTTTCAAGCTGCCTTTAGATAATGTTTTACGTGAAACATATGTGCCCTTAATGCTTTGGTGGTCAGTCAAAATATGAGTATTGACCCTATAAGATAGTGTCGCCATACTTTCAAAGCATGAATGAATGACCCAGAAATTCCTTATCATAAACACTATATCTACTTTTCGTGTCCGAAAACTTAGACTTTCATAAGCAATAGGATGACCATCACGCATCAAAGCAGCCAAAGCCACACCACTTGCATCAACACATAACAAGAAAAGGTAGACCAAACTTTGGCAAGCGAGAATAGGAGGATTAACCATGGCGTCCTTTAAAACTTGGAAAAAAGCCGGTGATTATGATTCCATTGGAAAGGAACATCTTTTAGAGTAGCAACAAATATAAATGCACGAGCTAAGCGAGCAAAATTCACAAACTTCTATAATAGCGCATAAACCGAGAGGAGGGCATGATGAAACAAGCTGAAGGTAGATGCGAGGCCAATCCTGATTGCTTGGACCTTCTTTGGGATCAACTTTAAGACCCTCAGTGCAAACAATATGACCCAAATATTCAAAAGCCCACTTTGGACCATAAGGCCTTTTACGGACTAAAGGCCACGTCCTTAACATCTTGCATGATGTAAGGAAAAAGATTAAAGGCGATAAACATAGAGCGGACTATAGATTAAGTTGCATCGTTAATTGTTCCAAACAATGGAATCTAGCATTATATCGTGTCTTCACGTAGATCCTCATGGTATGTCGATACTATTTTCCTTCGCCCGGGCAATTCAAAAGTGTGAACATATGCACATATGGGAGGCGTTGTTTTCTTAGAATGATGTGACAAGATTACTATTGACATGCCACAATTTCTGTTTTGCATATCTTGAGGTGAATTTATTGCAAGAGAATATTAATAGCCCGTCCTTATATCTCGGGGGTTCTTGGAAGTGCTAGAATACCGATTTATTACTTTGGAAGAGGAAGCTCTTTGGGTGATGGGCGATACTATTTGCGGTATCTGCGGTTATTACATAAACCTTTTGTTACGGCTATTAAGAGCCCTCTTGAAATTGTGGCTATGACTTGTTGGGTCCATGTCTTTCGGTTTGCAATACAATGGAGTATTTATTAGGGGCGTATTGTTTGCTAAAAATGATTAGGAAGGCATGCAAAAGATTAGCCCATCTCTTGGCACGGGGGCTTTAAAATGCTTGTCGAGCTTGTTTTCAAACTTCGAGCACTTAGCTGCATCTATCATTTTATAAATGATGACTAGAAAATCTTTGAAATAGGTTGGCGGCAATGCGATGGCATTATAGGCACCAAAGTCTTCATATATGAGGGTTCTTTGCGGATCCTTGAAAATGATTAAAAATTGCTAATTTGATTTTATTAGCTTTTGAGTTTGTTTACAACATGCATGAACTGTTACATGCTTCAAAGCCATAGAATGGCTACAAATTATATCGACTATGATATTATCGACTATTTTATTTATGCTGATACTCCTTCCTAGAAAGCAAATATAGTGACGAGCTTCCATGCATCTATAAATGCATAAGGCATTATCTTTGGATATGGAACCAATGTATGTTTTCTCTAAATTTAGTTTAAATATTTATTTAAACATATCTATGACATCATTACAATTCGGACCCCAAATATGTTTTTAATACAACAACACATATGACACATATAATATAACTAAAAATATTTTCTACTTAGTTCATCAATTCTTAGGGCCAGAGGAATGAAAATATCCTTACCACGGTTTTGGTGATTACGTCGCGGTGAATACTCTCAGGGAATCCGCATTCCCTCCGAGAGCAGGATCCGTTACGGAGGTCCCGTTTTCAAATACTGACACCTTCATTCAATACCTTCCGGCGAATCACAACTTTCAAATCCGCGGACGGAATCACCGCCATTATTCCCGCATGGGAGAATCACCATCATAATTGATTACGCCGGTGGAATATCCCAGTAAAAATTCAAATTTATTACGTCGTGTTATTCTTTGGGAGGTTTTTCTTGTTCTTATTTATGGCGGCTATAAGCGGGGAAAAAGAAAGGAGTTGCTCGGAGGCGTCGCCAGGGCACCCGGATGGATCTGGCGCTATGCAAGGCTAAGTCCAACAACTGACAATAGGCACCATGGAATGCTGATTTTTGGGTTAGACTTTGATTGAGAGAATCGGAAAAGTTAGATCCCGGCATGGCCTTGGGAGGCGTATTGGAGGGGCGGAGCTCCTTGCGGCTAAAACGAAAGGCTATGGTGCGGCTTTTAGGCGAAGAAGGCGAAACCGGTGGAGAAAGAGGAGACAAAGGGGCGGGCTCTGTAATGAGCAATAGATGTTGAAGAAACCCGGGGATTTAGGCGTTTGGGTCCCGTGTTGGGTGCCTAGATTTTTCGGGGGAGTAGATGTGGGTGATGCGATTTTTGAGGCAAAAAGCAAACAATGCACACGGATCATGACCAAATAGTAGGCTGTGCCATTGTTTACATGCCAAGAAATTTCGAAGGAATGGCGGTGAAGCTTCGGCTTTGAAGCGTTAATTGATATAATGTGGCAGCTCCGTTTTGCTTTCAAAATTAGGGATCCCTGTTTTCGCCCTGCGGCTATCCTGTTGCTTCGAAGCTACCCGGCCGATCATTTTTTGTGTTGCCCGGCGCGGTGTGGCAATCTTGGATTTTCCAAACCGAAATCCTCCATAGCCACCCGAGCCCATACCTTCATACCAAATCACCCGAACCATATCGGCGAGGGACCCGGGGCCAGGCGATGAAGATAGAAGAACCCTGGCGTAGCGCTTGTCTGCGGGCAGATTGCTTGCTTGTGCTTGTCTTTCGTTGTTACCCGGTATTCGTTTTTGGTCATAAAAAATTTTTTGCTGATAAAATGTTTTGGTGGAGATGTTTGAAATGAAGGTTTAGTGGCCTTGTTGCTTCTCATGATCTTAATCACAGGCTTGCCTTCCTTTCAAGTGCGGGATGCTCTTCTTAATATCATAGATATTGTGTTTCTTTGTTTTACAAAGGTTATCCTCTTTTTAACAAGCTTATCCGTTCTGCGGGCTGCCTATATTCTTCATATGTTTTCTCTGCTCATATCCTCATATGAAAAGGGCATTACTTGGAAAATTGGCAAAGGGTTCAAATCCCAATCGAGGAAAATTTTTTGTGGGTTCATGACATAACAATGGACATGAATCAGGACTTTTCTCCATTGGGTTTAGCATTAATTTCATTCATGATCTTCAAGAAGCGTGAAACCCCGGCAAACCATCCTCAACCATTTTTTATAGTATCGGGCATGAACTTATCTTTGGGATTGAACCATCGCCAATTTTTCCTCCATGCACATTATTCTGATTCAAAGGTCTCGGTTGATTCCTTCAGAAATAGTCGTGCGGTGATTCCACGGGGAGAATCTTATGGTGGTGATTCCACGGAGAATATTCTGAGGTGATTCCACGGGGAGAATATTATGTCGTCGCATTAATTTGTCGGTCTCTGGGAAGATATTATGGTATCACGATTGATTCCACCCTTGAGGATCAATTCCGTAATGATTCGTCCTTAGAATAAAGGTTGAGTGATTCCATCCAGCGGTATTTTTCAGATGTGATTCGCCGGAAGGTATAAAATGGAACTGTGTCAGTGCGGACAGCAGAAGCTGGTGGTACGGATAAAGGGCAAGAAGAGTCTCTGTGGATATAAATGAGAGGTTAAGTGGTCCATTTCATTGCGGCCGGAATCCAACCAAAAACAGTGGGTGTTGGGCGGCGTGATGGCTAATATTTGCCTCCCATTTGCCAAAGATTTAGCCCATAGCGTAGTGGTGGAGAAAAGCCATTTAGATTCAGTGTAGAAGCTGCAGCTGTTGAAGAGTGGTTGCTAAGCCTCTTTGGCTACACTAAAGCGCGGGAGCCATTTCTTCTATATGTTCCTCACTTCTTTTCCAGCGAATCTTCATAAACACCGTTTCTCTTTTTGGGAATCTTCTTATATTCCTTTAAACTGATTTCCTCTACCATCCCATCATATTAACTTCCACCATCAGTTCTCCTTAAATCCATTTTGGTGTGTCTGGTGGTAAAGCGGTATGGTATGGTGATTCTTCCTTTATCTTTCATTGTTTGGGATTTGTTATTTTTTTGTTCAATTTGATGCCTTCGAGCTATGCATGGTGCATCAACATGGAAGAGTGATCAAATTATTAAAGTTTGTTATTTTCCTTTACATTTAATGCCTTCGAGAACATGGTGAATCCCCTCAAATGGATGATAAAGTTAATGGCTTATGTAGATTATGTCAATTTCAAAATCTTCCATTGTTTTTTTGCAATTTGTTGGTTAGGTGTTACTAGTTTCTATAGATAATGTTAAATTTCCACAATCTTCTATGTTTTTTTTTTTCAGTTTGTTCTTTCGTTTGATCTTCTATGTTTTTTTTTTTTCGGTTTGTTCTTTAGGTTTTGTTCTTGCTTAGCTATTGCATCAATTACGTTAGGGGTCCCACCGTTAAGACGGGGTAGATGGGAGGGCGGACGCAATTGCGCGAGAAGCGGAACTATATTTTGTTGCGATTCTGAGGTTATTGAAGATGAAAGCCATACTATACGAGTTGCCACGCTTTTGAGATAGTCAGGAATCATTTTTGACCGCAGCATTCCATTTCCTTCCACAACTACCGAGCACCATCGTGCGCTGACTTGGCATTATAAATACTTGAGTTCTAGATAAGCGTCGGCAATTCGCGAGCCCTCGGTAGTCATTATCTAAGCTTATCCCAGTATCATCTATTCACTAAAGGTTTTCCTTGAAAACCTTCGGCGAGGGTTTTTAATCTAGTAGTAATGATTGTACTAGCCCATTGTATGGGTCCCATGACCTATTGGTCTCCGTGGGCCGTTAAAAAAAACTATTCTATTCTATTCTTTTGATTACACCGGTTTGTGCATAATGAATCCATATATAAAAGCATCATCAAATAGTTGCTATTTAAGTGGGTAGATCATGAAAAAGTTCTTTGGAATCTTTGTTTAATGTTGCATCTTTTGACATTTTCTAGCATGTAATTAGTTGTGGAAAATCTTGCTTTTCTAGCCCCAACAAGCGGCGGTGCGTAGCCAGCAGCATTAAAGCTTGGCATGCATCTTCGTCCTTCTTCTCTATTAATTTCTTGCAGTATTACCATCAATTTGGGAGCTAGAGTGCTTAACCTAGCTTTGATTAGGAACCTTTTAGTTTGATTCCTTTCCAAGTTTCTTGAAACTCCACTCTTAAAACCATGCTATTATGTTGAAAATCATTACATGACCATGTCAATTGGTATTGGCCCTGGCAATGAAGAGCCAATCATGGCGAACTTCATATTCATTGCCAATACTAACTCTACTAAGCAGGTGTGTCCGGATCTATGCATAATGGATCTATAATTCTGAAAAGCAATAGCATTATACTCTCTTTAGTGAAACTATAACAAGATCGATTTTTTCCACTTACAGATGATTACAATGAAAGTCACATATAATATCAATTTATTCTTGCCCATACTAAAGTCATCACAAAGGTGCGAAGATGTCGACCCATTAAAAGGTTTTTCAACGGGCAACCCATTTTAGCATCTTGTTTCTCGACTTTGAATCGAGATCAATAATGAAAGTGTAACCTAAACCAAAATAAATAGGTTGTGTTACATTACACAACAAAACAAGGTCTTTGTCGCCACGATTAAGGTTGCAATTTAAATTTGTATAGAGATAGGAGAGGTCACAAATAATTTGAAAATTATGAATTTCAGCAAAATAAGTAATGAATATCAACAAGTTAACTACAAAGCAGCTTTTAAAAGGAACTACCCTTTCTATGTATATGCATTTATGGATCTCAAGTAAATAATATGCATGCCAAGATGTTATAAGAAAGTTCTATAACTTTGCCGGTACAGTAGTCGGAAGAATAAAAAGCGACATAACAAATGCAAAACAAGTAGGAATGGAAGCTTGAGAATGAGAAAAAAACATTTCTTTTTCATAGATACCCCAATAAATGGAATAGTTTTTTATGGTCCCCAGAGACCAATCGGCCTATAAACGCTATTGTATTAGGTATTAAGAAAATAGGCGGTAAGTGGACTTGGAAATAAAAGTTTACTAAGAAAACTCGGTGCAAGATATTTGTTGTAATCTTCAATGCAATATGTAAGGCATGTTAAAAAAGGCCCATATAGACTAGGATCTGAAGTTTGGAAGGAGGTTCACGACATTGCAGCAAATGCCAACAATTAGCCTCCGGTTAGAAATGCATGGAAGCCATAAACTAAAAGTAGGCAAGCCATTCCATAAGATAATATCTAGTCTGCGGTGACACAACGGGAAAATGGTTATCAAAAGCACCATCCTATGTGCCCACAATTTGCATTCATGTCGGTGTTACAATGTGCATCACGGTGACTTCCTAATGCACCATCTATGTTCCACCATTTTGTATACATAGCCACAAGTACAATGTAAAGCAATTACATGCACTAACTTCTTGGCCAAAGGAAGATAAACCTATACTTAAAACATGGAGGAGGTGAGGTGCATCCATTTTAGTATGGGTTGCATTTGCTAGAATAAGGCCTCCCTTTTTTGTGCTTATTCAAAGCAAAATTATAACCATAAATTCCCATGATCTGTATCCCTATCAAACCCAGGGCAAGCATATTCTACTTCCCTTTTGCAAAGATAAGGCATGGCATAGCGGGATAGAACATTGACAAAGTAACCTGCGTTTTAATCACAGTTTGCCTCCTCTTGCAATTTCGATTAAATAGTCGGGAGCTTAGTGGTGTACCTTCTCGGGACAAATATTCACTATTACAAATAGGATGTTTTACATTTTAATGCCTCATGATTTTTCGAGACAAGACAAAGGAAATATCCGGTTTATAGTTTGTTGGATAATCTACAATTTGGTCAGTCCTCCCAACAAACACTCGAATTCGGAAGAAGGAACCCCAATTTAGTAGATTTACAACAACTATGAGAAATGCGGCCCAATCAATTTTTCCAATTAATTCAATGACATATACTTTTTTTCAATGATTCATCACATCGAAAGAAGCAATAGCTTCTTTGCATGGGCGTCAAAACATCCGGCTCTATAACATGTCTCCATGTCTATGAAATAGAGGCCTTGCACAATGCGGAAAGAACTTGTTTTAGCACAAAATGTATCTTGCATCATCCCTCAAGGCGTTATTACCATCCTAAATGGCCCTATCGGCAACCCTTTACTCCTCGCGCTCCCGAAGCACTGAAGTTTTCTCCTTACACCGCTTCAAATGCTTGCATCGCATCGTACTCTCATCTATCGGCCCTCAACATATTCCATCATTTAGCGTTTGTAACTAGTGATGTTTAGCATCTTTATTTTTCCCATATCTCTGAAGGATTCATAGCATATTCTCACACATCCATACTAAGCTCAAATCTCGACCTCACCCGGTAACAACATTTCTAGAATATGCCTCAATCCTCTACCTCAACCTTAGGGATTGCCCTTTTGGGCAACAAAAATGTGAAACGATAAAGGCCTTTTTTGCATGTAATAAATAAATATATTTCCCTTTATAAGTTTATATGGGGATTCATTTCGGGATTAAATCCCACATTAGGGTGAGATTTCGGTTTTTTATCTCTTTCAAATCCATTATTACGTCTCCAGAGCATTTCCACGGCGGTAGCTAAGTGAACCATTTTTCTTTGTTAGCACATCTTTAGGTGGTTGGCATTGAAGCTTCCTTCACGATCTACTTCCTTCAACCATCTACACGATCTTCACCAACCCAACCCGGAACCCAACCAGGAAGCAGGTGGCGATGCAACATTTCAATGGTTGGGGGTTGGGATCTAAGTTGTGCCTTGCCCCATTTAGCATGAATCCGGCCTTCAAGCCTTTATTGTATGTACAAAAGGCGGCTAAGAAGCTATCTTAGGCATTTTACTGAAAAAAATTGCAAATGCCTTGTTCATTTGGATCGCCCAGCGGCCCGGCGGCTCCTAAGCCTCCTCCTTTGGATTCTAGATCCAAATTTGGGTTCTATGCCCATGGCACGCAAAAGCATCTTTGCGCCAATTCTTACTGCGAAGCGGCCATTTGTTAAGCTCTTCGCCTAAAAACCATCCTTGTTTGAAAAAAGGGTTTGTATAGATTTAAAATATAAAAAGCGGAATTTTTACGGTATCAAAGAAAGCCTAAAAGGTAGCGTATGGGAGAATCTTAGCGGGGGCGGCTAGAAAAGCGAGAGAAGAAAGCCATGTCTTGCTTAGCCGAGGGGAAATTTTTGCGGGGATGTAATCTCAAAAGCAATGTGGATTCACGTCAGGAAGGATCCTTATCTTGAAATATTCGAGAACATTCCCTCGTTATTGCGGCTTCCGAAATGGGCGAGTCGTGAAGTATGAAAAATTTATATTACTACCTTTTAAGCCACACCTTTTTTTTTGTAAGATGGTTATTTCCTTAAAGTCCTAGATGCAAGCATTGAAGGGAGTCCTTTCATTATCTCTTCTAATATCCACATCTACATATCTTTGATAATTATAAAAACATGAATTTACAACATTATTATGTACATCTTCATCTGACAATGTCGAGGTCAATAATGAGCTCTTATGTAGCCTCTTTGCATGTGGTTATTATTTTAGGCCGTGATGATCGGTTATTAAAAGCATGGGAATTTTTGATGCTATATAAGTCATTCCATGGGAAAATATTATGCGGTTCTTATGAAGATCCACTCATTTCCATTGTTCAAACTTTTTTTGAGTTCATATATGCGTGTCATGATACTAGCCCGTCAAATTGGATTCCTTAGAGTAGCCATTGGTATTTTTCAAAATAATGTGGATTGCTTTCGAGGAAATGGACATGGTTTCCTAGTTACCAAAGGAGTAGCTTGTAAGTTATCATCACGAAGGCTAAACACCTCAAATACCCATTCTTGTGAGCACTTTGTTGTATACTCCACGAATGTCCACATTTATTTCGAGTTGCATTGTATTTGTGGGGTAAAAATATAACAAATAGTCAATGATATACGGATATTACATAATTCTTCCATATAACAAATCCCCCCTCAAATCATAGAGAGGCACTTTAATATTTTTCGCTGGTCAATTTGTTTCTTCTTCACTTAGAAGGCAAGAGCTCTCTAGAATGCGATCACGGTGCTTCCGACCCAATGGCCAAAAGATTAGATCAAAACCAGCATTTATATGAAGCTACTTTTGCTTACAATGAAACACAATCTAAAAAAAGGCGCACCTTCGACTCTGGATATTTTATGTGCACTTTCTACCATAGCAAATCAAAGGCGCGCGCAGCACGCTCCGGTCACTTTCATACCATAAGAGTGCAATTCGTCTTCCAGGCGTTACGTCTTTCAAAAGCTCCCTATATCTATGATAACCACACCATAAAATCTTTGTAAGAAAAATGGAGTTTTCCTACGACGATCCACAAATACGGTAATGCCACCATGAGGCGACTTTTGTTCCCTATTCTCCTTGGGATTCATAATGTTGTCGCGCTGGAAAAAAGGGAGGAGTTAGCCACAGCGCTTGGGGGTCTGAGTTGGTTCCTACTCACGGCGGATAAAGAATTGAGAACTTACCATTTTCGGGACCACGGTTTGGTGATGCTCATCTACTGCTCTCCGGCTTAGAAGGAATGGCGAGGCGGATCTTGCATAGAAAACATGCTCAAAAATAATGTGGATTGCTTTCGAGTAGCAGGAAGCTGGCGCCAAAAGGTTCCCTAGTGCAAGGAAGTAGCTAGTAAGTTGTTATCATCGGAGAGGGCTAAGCACCTCAAATACCCATTGAGCACTTTCATTTGTATGCTCCGCGAATGCCTTGCGAATGTCCACATTATTTCGAACATAGTTATGTTGTGGTAAAAATATAACAAATAGTCAATGATATGCAGGATATTACATAATTCTTCCATATAACAAATCCCCCCTCAAATCATTAGCTTGAGAAGGCACTTTAATATTTTCTGATTTGTTTGTTTCTTAATATGCCTTCACTTAGAAGAGAGAGCTCTCTGAATCGGTCACGGTTGCTTCCGGCCAATGGCCAAAGGGCCGTCAAAATATGCATTATATGAAGCTACTTTGCTTACAATAAAACACAATCTAAAAGAAAGGCGCACACCTTTCAGCTCTACGGATATTTTATGTGCACTTTCTACCATATGGCGAAATCCAGCATTTACACTTAACCAGCGCCCGCTCCGGTGCACTTTCTACCATAAGAGAAAGTGCAATTCCGCTAATAACCAGTGCACGTCTTTGAAAAGCTCTATATCTAGGACTAACACACCCATAAAATCTTTGCCAAAAGAAAAATGGGCCGGCAACAATACATGAAGAACTGACTTTGTTCCCTATTCTCCTTGGGATTCATAATGTTGTGGAAAACAAGAAAGGGTAGGGGTTATGCCAGCCTTAAAAATTGAGTTGTTAAGATACCTCTGGCCCGGATAAAATTCCGGAACTTTTACCATTTCGGACCGTTTTGGTGGCGCTCATCTACTCTCCGGCTTAAAGAATGGCAAGGCGGATCTTGCATAGAAACATGCCCGCGGTGCGGTTAGTCGGTTTCCACACGGTAGCGGCGTATACTTGACCTTAGCGGTTCTACGGCAAGAGTAGGTTTTGGCGGTCACCGGCATATCTAGGTATTTCAGCATATGCTTGGGATATGCCTAAACTCCATAAGCGGGTTTGCCCCTAGGGAACAGCCAAAAAAATGAACTCTTAATTAAATATTGTCATGAGCGGCGTGCTACATTACACAACAAAATCCCTATAGCTAATATACACTCTTGTTTAAACTTTTCATGAACTTTTGATGCCATACTCATGCCGGGTTTACACTCTCAACTAATACTAACCTGCCCTAACACCTATGCTTATACGGCCCAACCCGGTACTCACCAACCATAATTGATACAGTGTCTTTATTCATCCAATCAGCGAAAATTTCCCTCTGTTAAACTACTCCTTGAAGCACAACCCGAAATGAAGACTAAGCCTAAAAGCGTATATAGAAACAAGCTATCAAAACATCCTTGTATGCGTCTACTAACAAGCACCTCTCCTTTGAGGATCCTAGAGCGTACAAAAGAAATGCTGCTCAAATTATTCACTTTGTGAATAAAAGCGGCATAAGAGCTTCGAAAATTAATTGGTTTGCAAATTTCGCAACAAAGGTAAGCTTGTGAACATTGTTTATTTCAATTACTATCTTCTACAACAAGCGATTGTTCACACAATCTTTTGCCATATTAGGTTTGCTCACCAAGAAGGATTAGAACTTAAAAGTTCTTGTGTGAAGTGTCGTAACACGTAATTGCGGATGAAGAAAATTTATAAGCGAAATCTGAAGCATCTTTGGGAGGGAATGAGTGAGATGAAGAAAATTTATAAGCGAAATGCAAGCATGCTGGGAGGAACAAGTGCTCCGAATTGTTGTTGCAAGGTATCATGTTTCTTGTAGAACATAGCAATTCATGATGAATAGCTTTCAGATCATGAAATTATTGCTATAATTGCGCTAATATAGATGATGATTCATGATTCGCGATCAATCCCTTATGATGATCCTACATGTGTTTGTTCTAACAGTGCATGTTATCTTGATTCTTTCAGCTACATGTTGTCTACACCAATGCTATCGGGTAGCCTACATCGGGGGATATGGTAACAATGGTCTAGAACTTTGAATCTAGCATAACTAAAGGGATTATCATAGGTTCTTGCAATTGTAAAACATTCCTTGTACATATTTTATATAATTCTACGAATGAAATTTGAAATTCAACTTCTTCTTGGGCTTTTAGATGAATCACCTTGAGAACTTAAACTTTTCTTGCTATGAATGTTGTACTCTGATTGAAATGCTTTGTAGTATATATTTGTCTAAGGCATATGGGATAGGTTAGAACTAAAATGCAAGCATGCTCGATTGCCATCTTGCAATAGCATCATGTATGTTGCAAAAGATAGTAGTTGATTATGAATAAATACTGTAATCTATTATTCGTGTAGCTGAGTTTGCCATTATATGACTTCTTCTCTTCATGCAGGTATTGGATGAAATAGCAGGGGTCTCCGCAAAGGCAATCGTGGGTATCTTGAAAAGGATTTTGAGTAGCCATCCATGATTATCGGGGAGTAAATCGTGTTTTCTCATGATGAAAATGGAACCCCATTGCCTGCCTGTTTTTATAGTATGAGTTGTATATCATCTCAGACCACTATATGGTGGCATGAAAATGATATTTGACATAATAATCACGGAAGATACGTTTAAATATCTTTTCAATGATCCTTCTTTGTCTATTTAGTTTTTCTAAATAAACCAATGAATTTCATCAAATATGCTTTCTCAACAAATATTATCTAAAAAGCAAACAAAAGCGAGATCGAGAAGCGACTTAGGAGTACTTACACCATGGGGTTAAATTAAAGTAAATTTTAAGATAACTATTGTTTGTTATGCTAAATTAAGGTTGTTTTTTATCGAGCTTTCACACTAAATTTGTTATGTTAATTACTAACATTCTGAACCATTAAAATGATTTTCACACATGTGATTGTTATGTTATTTATTAAGATAACGAATTTTCAAAATAATTCGCCTTGAAGTTGTTATGTTAGTTTTTTAACCCAACATAATCTGTTAAAAAAGCTTTCACATTGCAAAATAAAAAATTAATCATTAATGGTCATTTCATAATCTGAACAAGCTGACCAATGGTCGTTTTGGCTCCGGGAATTTACTAACGGTTTACAAAGGCGCATTGTACAAGAAGAGCGTGTGCATCCATAAGAAGGTACAACCTTTATATCCGGTATAACATTGCATTCAGCTGGATGGTTTTATGTATATACTTGATATAAATTCTATTGTACACATAATACAAATTCGAATAAACTTGGTTTTGGAACAATGATAAAAAATACAAAAACGATAGAAAAGGCGGCTCTTTGCCAATGTTGCTCCGGATATGTAGAAATTAGTCATGATGGCGGTTGATTCTGTGGTATTGCTCCAGCGGGAAGGATGGCCAGTACCTCTATGCATGAGATAGAAAAATGCTGCTCTATTTGATGCGTGCGAATCTGCGGCATGGCCCTTTGTGCACATACTCTTAGCTCCACGGATACCATGCTGCATTCACCCAGCCTTGTTGCGCCACATTATATGCTCATTATTGTCGCGGATGGGAGTATTTGTCGGGATAATCGCAAGCTATTTTTCAATGTCACACTAAAGCTACCGCTAGCTGCGGTCATCAATTTGCAAATATGCTCATGTCGAGCATGCCAATACACTATATACTTGTTTTACAAAGGGACTTGAAGAATTCACAATGGAACAACGCAATATATCCAGTCAATTGGGTTGCAATAAGGTCGACATGGTAAAGTTTACGGTATGGCACAAATACACCTTGAAATTCAGGTTAGCCCTTTGTTAATCATAGTCAATACCAAATAGAAGACATTCTCTTTGTTGATGTTAATGGAGGGCATATCAAGTTCACGGAAGCATCGAGAAAATTCTTCATCGTTGTGTTATAATTGTCAATTCAACATGTGACTCAAAATATCAAGAAATGATAAACTCATTTAAACAAATGTCTGGATCTCATATTGCGGGCATCAATGTCAATGTTTTCATGCTTCATTTTGCAAAGTTCCCACTTGTGTTTGCATAAGTAGCTGCATCCTTTGCATCTCAAATCCTTGTAAATTGCATTAAATATTTTCATTAAATCGATAGTGACTAACGCACTTCAAAAAAGTATAACCCATGCTATCTCATGCAACACTTTATTCACGAATCCTTCACTTATACTTTGAAATGATTAGCCCATGCCAGTAAGCTATATGTGCAAAATATGTCTTGAGAACATGTGGTTGAGGGTCTTGGAGGCATTGTACGTACCCTTACTACCATTAAAGCCATGGTGACCAAAGCCAAAACACCTTATGGCAAATAATTGTTAATCTTCACGTATTTTTCACAGTATTGTAGTTGGTATAAGCAAAAATTCTATTTCATGTAACACTCAAATATTCCTTAGAATATTCTGAATCCTTCAATTTTATACTTTAGACATTAGCCCATGCCAGTAGCTTATACAACACAAATCTTCTGTTGTCGGGTCCAAAAGCATATGTTCAAAGGCAAGTGTCTTGAGGGCATTACAAACAACCCAAATTCGTGACAAATGGTGGTCCATGCCCGGCATCCTAATCATTGAGTTATTTTGTTCAAGGGCGATTAAATGGTGAATTAAGTCAAATACAATGAAATTTTAGATAGGAAAGGAATATCTCTCGGGAGTTTATGGTTTGCGATCTTGGTTCGCATTAGTCGATGCCACAGCGACCTGGAGCTCAGGCCTTGTTCTGTCGGCGGCCTCGACCTCAGGCCTGGATTACGAACTAGGCCTCCTTACATCGAAGCCTTGTGACCTGGAAACTTGTTTGACAAAAGGAAAAACCTAAATATGGGGGCACCCAATTTTAGTCATAAAATTGTAGGGTTGTCAACACATTGTTAACAATTAACAAAACAATAATGAATGTGAAAGGGGGTTAAATCTTAAGTTTAACTTTAACAAGTTGTTATAAGTTAACCCCTTCGTTTTTAACTATTTCCTTAACAAAATCATATGCGTTGCTAGTTAAGTTAAATTTTCTTAACATAACAATTTTAACCCTTTAGTGTGTAGGTGCCCCTAGCCTACCTTGTTTAAATGTGGTTGTTTGAAAGGGGCCTGTTTGTCCATTAAATGGTCAAGTGAATGGTCAATTCCCATTGAATGGTCAATTGACGCCAAAAATGGACAAAAAGGCCCACCAAATCCAAAAATCAGAATGTCCAAAAAAATATAGAAAATTTACTCCATTTTTTACTTGTGGATTCTTGGATAGCGTTTAAATTAGAGTATGCGTTTAGAATAGAGGATGGATATGGCGCACAAATGCCTGATTTTTGCTATGCTTTTTATGCCTCTGTTTTCTGGTTTACACGGAAAAAGAAACATTAGCAGGGATGAAGCGGCCCTTCTGGCCTTCAAGGCTGGAATTACAGAAGAAGACAATAGGGGCACTTCAAAACTGGATTTCCGGCACAAATCCTTGCCAATGGAACGGCGTAAAATGCAGCCTTGATGATTCGCTTGGAACAAGTGGTCAGTCTAGAGTTATCCTCTTTTTGGGCTAAAAGGGGTCATTTCTGCCCACCTTGGTAAGATTTCTCATTTGCAATACTTGATTCTTTCTGATAATGCATTTTCTGGAAATCTAGCTGCCCTGTTTAAGGCCCCTTTCCATTGGCAATTGCCGGGCTTTTCTGCTCATCCTACGGCATTTCCGGCTTTAGAAATTCTGGATCTGTCACATAATCAGCTGAGTGGAAGCATTCCTCAGAAATAAGCTCCTGTGCTAATTTGGGCCATGGCTTAATTTGGGAGATAACAGGATTTCAGGCAAATTCCTGAGACAATTGAGGTTTGGCTCTTGAGGAGCTAGACGTAAGCCATAACTACTTGGTTGGTGCTATTCCGGCAGGAATTTCTAAGTCAGGAGTGTGAATGTGGCTGAGAAACCAGCTAGAGGTCCAATTCCATGCATGAAATTTGTGCAGCAGAGAAGATTTTATGAAATCCAGGGCTCTGTGGACTGCCACTTTCCAGCCCCTGCGCCAGCTTCATCCCCTTCACAATCCCATCCTCTAAAAACCAAATTTATGACTTGTTCTCCAAAACTTTGGGAAGAACTACAAAGACCACGTGCCACAGATGGATGGCTCAGATGGCCAGTCTAGGCGCTGGATGGCTGAAATTGCTGCATCTTCTCCAGATCTCTCCCGTGCATTAGCCCCTACAACTTCTCATTGGTCGGTATGGGACATTGGTGATGACTTGGGAATAGCAAGTGGTTTCTTGCTTGGTTTGTAGCCCTCTATGTTGGGTCTATATAGCAACTGGCTTGTTGCTTGGTTTACGCTAGGTGGGATCTATAGACTTGGCATATACATTCGGTGCCAAATCGAAGAAATCAGAGACCCCAGAGTTTTCCATAGGACTCCACCTAAAATGTAAGTTTTAGAAAAGAATGGTGCCCTTCAGTATAAACTTATTGGTCAGGAGTGGTTCCGGACAAGTTTACAGGACTCGACTTGAAAATGGTCTCGTGGTTGCAGTGAAAAGGATAATGATCCAAGATGAAATGGGAAGCCTAATGGGTCTACCCTAGTCGTGGGTTCAAGAACCAAGAATTGCCTGAGGTTGATATATTTGGGCAAATCAGACACGAGAATCTGGTCCCCCATATGGTTATCTGAAAGGCCCGACGCTCATCTCTTAGTGTACAAGTACATGGAACATGGTAAGCATATCAGATGCCCTTCAAAAGGTCAATGGAACGCTTACTTGATCTAAAAGTGGGATCAGGACACAAGATTGTGAAAGGTGCTACAGGACTCAACTATCTAGCCGGCCTCTATGGAACTTCCATTATCCATCGAGATCTCAAGACAAGCAATATTCTACTTGATGAGGACTTTGATCCCCGTTTGTCTGACTTTGGAATAGCAAGGATGTTACCACAGATGAGACTCATGGCACCACTTGCCCTGTTGGAACCTTTGGTTACATGGCTCCTGAATACTATCAAACTTGTAAGTATACCACTAGTATTGATGTGTTTTAGTCTGGGAGTCGTCATCTTTGTTATTTTGTCAGAAAGGGCCTAGTGATCCTAATTTTTCTGGTTTAAGTATTGTGGACCATGGGAATACTTGTTCGAAGGTCGGGAGTTAGAGGTATTGATCCTACCCTCCAGGGAGATGAAAAGGACAAGACTCGCATGAAATTGACCATGAGAATTGCTTGTTTGTGCACTCGGGTTGAATGCAAAGAGACCCACTAGCCAAGAAGTGTGTCACATGCTCGCAAAAGGAACCTAATTTGAGCACTATAGGTTCTCTTACTAAATATTTACTAAATGCTTAGACAAAAGGTCGTCGCGAGCATTTTTTTAGTTTCAACCTTTGAATAGTTCCAAGCTCGTCAAGCCTTTAGTAATAGATTTATTAGATGCAAATAAAATGATAGCAAATAGACATTTTAAATATTACCAGCCTTGAAATACAATAGCTGGACTTTAACCAACTAGTAAAAAAACATTTGGGAGTTGAACTCGTTTCTTGCCATATGTTTTGGTGCCCATGGGATAAAGGGTGATGCTTTACTTACCATAGAGTCTTCCTTACCCTCTCTTCCCCCATAACTCTTTATTTTATTTGTTTATTTATTCCACCCGGTTGTTGTATGAGTTTTGAGCTTCTATGGGGGATACCTCAGTACTGATAACCTAACCATCAAACATCTGCTACGGTGAATATTTTGTACATCCGTGCTAGTCAATGGGTTGTGAACTTTGAATGGAGATACTAATTCAAAGTCTAACCACTAGACAACATCGCAATGTTTGTATTATCAATCTTATCACCCTCTCTTCTTCTTTTTAATTCTAGTTCATACCCGGCAACCGGTGGTTTGAGCTTCGATGAGGACACCCCAAATCGATAGCCTAACAATTAAGCGATGGCTGCGGTGATATATATATATATATATCTATCTATCTATTATTATTATTATTATTATTATTATGTATATACAATTATATTATGGGTCTATGGGGGTGAAAGTTTGTGAAGATTTAAATCTGACGCGTCGATTTCACGGTGTCCGACAATGGCCCTTGGATTTGATGGGGGGCATGCATGGGGCATGGATGGGGCATGCACCCCATCCCTAGGCCGTCGATCCGACGCGTGAAAATGCGTGGCCCTGATTTTTAGGAAGGTGTAAGGAAGGTGCCCCCTTATTTGGGGCTTTTTGATATGGGCCGTTGGTTGAAGATTTCATCTCGGCCATCGATTAGTAACTCATTGAAGTTAATGCATTTATATTTAATGTTGGCATTTATATTTAATGTTGGCACATTATTATAATTAATGTAGGTAGCCCAGTGGGAAGGAAAAAAAGAAAAAAAATTCCCTCCCTTTGTCGGTAGATCGAAGCTTTTGATATGGCCGTGCTTTCAGCCTTGCCGCCATTGCCGGACGTTGCATTTCATAGCTTTCCCTCTGCTCTGCTTCATCTTCTATGAATGAACATTGCTGTGCTATCTGTTGCGACGGCGGTGACCTAATTGGCTGTGATTATTACCCGCTTTCTTACCATTTTGAATAATCTGGAGCAGTTGCCTCCAAGTAAGTGGTTTTGCCCCTACCATGGCCAGCCTAGGCAGATTGATACTGCCCTATGCATAGCTTCTACTTGCATGGATGTTCTGGAATCTAGATCGGTTGTGGCGCCCGTTGAGGTGATCGAGCCAGCTTGCGGGTATCCCAAGATAATGTACTTATTGGTCTTCAGAGATGGTAGGCTTTGGCATCTCAGTTGTTGATCACACTCCAGAGGAACTACTTTATTTGCCTGTTCAGAAGTTTATCCTCTCCTATGCTGTGGGAGTTAGCACAAAAACTAGCAGGTCTGTTCCTTTCACATCTTAATTTTATTGTTTGTGGTATGACGTGTAAGATGATATGCAGAGTGAAGCTTCGAATTGATCGGCTTCAGCTTGACAACCAGTTGCCTGTAACTCCAATGCCAGTAATATTTGTCCACAAGGTAAAACAAGCAGAGTTCGTATTGAAATGCTCTATAACTACTCAAGATGATGGAGTTTCTGATCATTATGTATACCCAAATATTGGAATAAAGGTGAGCCACCCACATCTGAATAATATTCTGCCTATCTATACTGTTTTGATGTGCAAGAGCGGTTCACACAGTAGCTAGGCTTTTGATTTGGTTGGAAACAGCCAAAAATGTCATGTCCATTATTGTATTTAGCCAACTGTCCTTTATGATTCTGACGTTTGTGGCGCGCATGTCTTGTTGACACCGATATATAGATGGGAGATTGCTGGCAGCCATATTGTACACACTGCCCATATGAGCTTTGCAAAATTCAACTACCACTGGAAATGAACTTGGTTTTGAATTAAAGAGGTCTGTGCTAGAGAGTGTAAAATGGGTTCAGGCAAAGCTTTTGTAAGATAATGTTGAAAAAGACTCCCGATGCTGATATTGCCCGCATATGAATTAAGCCAAAGACTAACAGACTATCAAATAGATGTGTTTGACCTGATAAGATTGTTGTATCTTAAAGTCAGGGGTGAAACATAAATAGTTATTTTTGTCTAATAGCATGAAAAGGGCTTCACCTTGCAATTGCTGCAAACCTAGGAAGAGGATGAGAAAAAGCAGGCTGAATGCGAGGTGCCATAGTGGAGCTCTGAGGTAACAGATGCTAGGAGAGCCAAACAAAATAGAAAAAGAAAAAGACTGGTTTACACAGTAGCTAGGATTTTGATTTATGGTTGTAATAATTAGTTGTTATAAACAGTGCAGTAACTCTGGCTTCTGTGTTCTTCAGCTGTGACATAATGGTGGACAGATTATAGCCTTTGTATGTGGTTTTGATGGATGATGAAGCCAGTTCTATTGATGAAAGTGTTACAAAGGAGGCTTCTTGTTTGCGTTCTATTGGCTTAATGTCGATCTGCTTTTTCCAGTGAATCTTCCCTTTTCTTCCCAGCTACAGCCACATAACTGCACTGACATGGCGAACAGCTCGGGTTCTTCCCTTCAGAGCTGGCTGATGGAAGTGTTGTGGGCTGTGATTTCTTACCGGGGTTCAGGTTAGGCGTTGGTTTTGATAATCGCATGGATGCCTGTGATTTGCGAGCTTGGTCGACTATACTGACTTCCTGCATTTCGTGGGAAGATGTTCCGCGGAGTTCTGTGAGTTATTTATCCTTAGCTCAGGCATTTTTTATAGAAAACCAATGTCAATGAAATTGGACATCAATTTTTATTGCTGCCAGCAGAGGCCGTCTGTTCAAAATATAGAGGACTCTTCCGGCAAAGAGTCCTCTTAACCTCATTGAAGGTTAGTATGGAGCTACTGAATATATCCCATTTTAGTTGGTAGGTTCCTATACTCAAAATTCAATCTCTTATCCTTGCAGGTTGGGCTAAATCAGGTAGTTCTTGGTCCATGCGTTATCTTGGTTGTTTTCATGGAATAGTTTGTAGCAAGGCCAACTGCATGAACTTCCCAAGCAATATCAGGATAAGGCCCTGTGGACTTTAGTTAGTGGTACAATTTCAAGTTGTGTCTTTTGTGCATATTTGGACATCGTGCCTGACAAGAATCATGTCTCTACAGGTTGGAAGTTCTGGATTCCTGCAGAAGTGTTGTAAATTTTGGGTGAGTGGCTTCCTGTGCTTATCATTTTACGTAGAAATGCCTTGTGTCAATGATAAGTTCTTACATAAGTGCGATGCTAAAGTATGAAATCTTATCTAAAAGTCGGGAAGGACATACATATTATACAAATCTCTACATGAAGTCAAGCTTCATAGTCAGCAGAGGTCGGGGAGGTTTCTGCACTTTTTTTTGAGCTATGAATTGTCCAAAAAGTTGGCCGGAGAAGAATTCATTCAACTCTACTTTCTTAATGCCTTTGCTGAAGTGACATTCTGTTGCAAAGCGGTAAAATATATTTCAATCAGAAAGTCAAACATACATAGTTATGCCGCGTTCGTTAGAGCTAGATTCCAT